>VDFB02017511.1:0-21876 GCA_007258455.2 Sequoia sempervirens
TGCATAAATACATGTATGTATGTTTTACTAATAGTTCTATTACAATTTCCCTATTTTTCTATAATACTGAATGCCAGTAAAGCAACTCCTCTTATACAATTACTCTATTTGTTAGCAAATTGAAAAGAACATGGACACCATATTAAAATCAAAAGCATGAGAGATCAATGAATGTGCAAATGTATATATGCAAGTTACACAAGAATAAATTGCGTTCCTGTTCAAAATCTACACCATCCTCTTTGTAAGGATTTGAACTTAGATCAATCAGAAAGGTACCAAGCAACTAACTATACAAAATGTGTATAACACCAAAGATGCATAGAGTATATGTATATATATATGTATATATATATATGTATATATATATGTATATGTATATATATGTATATGTATATATATGTATATGTATATATATATATACAAATATATATGTATATATATACACATACATATAGAAATACATACATATACAAACACTTTCCATCCTTTGTTTATTTTTTTGAAGTCATCTCCATGCATCTTTGGCATTATTATACCTACTGGGTTTGTGAGCAATTGTAGTTAAATCTTCTTTCTTTCATCTAAAAAATACAACAATGTGGAAACATAATACTGCTATGCTGGCTCACATAAAAAACTTCAAGTGAGGGTCTCCTCACGTACTGACACTCTCATGTTGAAAAATCCAATTCACTACTGCCTAACAAAAATCCTACCGAAACTTCAAACAAAATACTTATATATATATATATATATATATATATATATATATATATATATATACATCTATATATATATGTATATATGCATAAATACATGTATGTATGTTTTACTAATTGTCCTGTTACAATTTCCCTATTTCTCTATAAGACACTACCATCCCACATAATCTGCAAGCTTCATTGCTTACATACACAAACTGGGGCAGTCTGTTCCAGGGAGCCTCAAGCAAATCAAGGAAAAATGAATATCATTAAACATATTGATACACAATTCCAGGAAATGTAGCTCAAATTTTTGATCAACCCTGTGGCATTATACCCATTTTGTACAGGTTATTGCTACTTGTTTTCTTTACGAGTTCTATTTAATGTGGGTTTGGTTCCAAAGAATGCAGCTTGAATTTTCAATTGACAATCCAACTCTTACACAGACTGCTTGTCTTGTATGAATATGTTTAGTGTGGGTTTTCAACCATCTATTATTTACCTATGATTGTTAAGTGTTTTTCTAATAGTTGTTTTATCTGTTGTTCACCTCTAATTCCTATTAAGCACAAACTGAAAGGCATGAACAATAAATTAATCACTTACGCAAAATACCCATGTAAAACGACTAACAGCTTCTAGCGCACAATAACCACAAACAAAAAATGAAACCCAAAAAAAATTACTAACCCTAACCATATTTTTTCTCGAAAGAAAGAAGACTTAACTCCAAAAAATCCATCCATACAGAGCCATAATCTATTTGAAGTCTCTAAAATAGGTATAACTGTAAAGATACAAACTACTACCCCTAACCTTATTTTTTGGCGAAAGAAAAAAGATTTAACTGCAATAAAACCATTCATACAAAGCCATAATCTCTTTGAAGTCTCCAAAATGGGTATAACAACAAAGATACAAACAAATAACAATGAATAATAATCAGAGACTGAAACACATGAACAATAAATTAATCATTCACGCAAAATACACATGTAAAACGACTTACAAATTTCATGGCACAATAGTCTTAAAACCCTCCAAAATGCTATAAAATGGAGTTGAAGGCGATGATTTTTACAATAGTCTACTACCAAACCAACACCACAATGGCTCTTTCCACAATGCAACTTAATCAATCTACTTTCTCGCACATTTCACACCACATCAGTGTTAAAACCCTCCAACCTGCTATCAAAAGGAACAATAACCATAGAACGAAAGACATGAACAATAAATAATCTACTATCAAACCAACACCACAATGGCTCTTTCAACAATGCAACTTAATCAATGTACTTTCTCACACATTTCACAGCGCATCGGTGTTAAAACCCTCCAACCTGCTATCAAAAGAAACAATAAATAGAGAACGAAAGACATGAACAATAAATTACTCATTTATGCAAAAACCCATCGAAAACAACTTACAGATTCTGTGGCACAACAATTTTACAACCCTCCAACCTGCTAAAAAATGGAGCTAAAGGCGATGATTTTAACAATAGTCTGGTATCAAACCAACACCACAATGTCTCTTTTGACAATACAACTTAATCAAAATATACTTTCCCACACAACAACATTGAATATAGCATTTACTTCATTTGCCACCACCGTACACCAACGAAAGGATGCATTGACGCTTACGTCAACAAACACTTACCATTCACCTTCCCTATATCAAGGACACCATTCTCCACCATCACCAACCCATGTAATTACCAAGGTCTAGGTCGCCACAAAAAAACCAGGTGAACTCCCCACCGGTCGGGACACCCCCCGCGCCGACAAATCAAATCCATGGCTGAGCTGACGAAAATCCCAACGGAAACTTAAAAAAAAATAGCCTATCGGCTAAATATACTTATTTCTTTATTTATACATGTAAGTATGCATGAGCTTCTTGACATTAAGTATCCTCCCTTTTTAATGCTCTCCTATCCATTTTTCTCTTTCATTACTCTTCCTATAGAAATTCCTCTAGAAAGGATGCCTCTACAACTTTGAGTACTTGCCTTAATAGTTTTAAATTTTCTAAGAACATCTAAATCTTTATTGTTTAGATTTCACAAGACTTGACTATGTTCGTTTAGGAATGAATTATTTGATATCTATGTATCTTTTAACTTTCTCTTTGTTATATTCTCCATGAATAGCCTATTAGGCTTAAGCTTTATTGTAGCCTTTTGTTTGAAATTTCTCCAAAAAGTGGATCCACCCCTAATAATATACAAATAGTGTGTTATAATTCATTTTAAATAATATTTTTAATATATGAAATATATATATATATATAGTTAAATATATGCATGTATATCTAAAAATTTTAGTGAATTTTGATAGTTAAAATTTATATTTATAGTAAGATATAACAACAATTATTAAGATTTATATGATTTATTGACTTATTTTATTGGTATATAAAATTTTAGTTGGATGCATAACCTATATTCTTAGTTCTTTGGAATAAAAATAATGTATATAAAATAATAAGCATGTTAAGTAGTTCATCAAATATTCCTTATTCTCTAGACCTTCAATAAATAATAGGTTTATTTTTTTCTTTATATGTGCAAGTATGTTTGAGATTCATGAAATTTAATATTTTCCTTTTTTCACACTCTCTTATTCATTTTTCTCATTCTTTACTCTTCCTATAGAAATTCTTATAGAAAGGATGCCTATACAACTTTAGGTGCTCATCTTAGTATTTAAAAATTGTATAAGAAAATATAAAATCTTATTGTATACTTTTCAAGCGGCTTGACTATGTTGGTTTAGGCATGAATATTTTCATATACACATATATTTCAACTCCACTTTCTCATCATGATATTCTTCATAGATAACCTATTAGATTTAAGCTCTATTCTATCCTTTTGTTTGAAATTTCTCCAAAACATGGATATACCCCTAAAAATATAGAAATAGTGTGTTATAATTCATTATAAATAATAATTTTAATACATGAAAAATATATAATTGAATATGTGCATGTATGTTTGAATTTTATAATGAAATTCAATAATTATTTTTTTTATAGTAAGATATAAGTGTTAGTGTAAATAGTGTCTTTATCAATCTAGATAGGATATCACCTTTCTAGGATTGACGTATTCACACCTAGTTTAAGTTTACTTAGGTTTCCTTTTCTTTTGTCTTACTTCCTAGCATTAGGACATGTGTCCTCATGACTTGAAACACCTATTGCATGTACACTTGCCACTTGCTCACCCACTTGTTAAGTGAGCTCACAAGTGTCCCACTTTTAAAGCGGTAATTAGAGTTTCACTCCTACCTACTCAACTCCTCATCCTTGCATATATATGCAAAGCTTATCATTGTATCATACTCTTCATTTCATACTTGATAGACATATTGTTACATGCATATTTTATTCAATTGTAGAAATTGTTTCATGCTCTCTTTGATCTTGACATTCTCCAACATGGTATTAGAGCCATGAAAGGAAGTTCCTTCTCACATCGAGGTGACTCATGTACATAGACCTTGTTAGAGCTAAAAAAATTCTCCTTAGTATCCATCCATCTCTATTTTCCATCCATATTTCACCTACATCAAAAGATCTACTACCTTTGGTTTTACATTGTGTTTGACATGAAATGCAACAATTTGTGTGACAAGATCCATAAAATCATCAACATTTCCTTTGTATATACTCATTCATCCTATTATATACTCACTAATAAAACAATCTATGCCTTTACCGCAATACCACAACAACAAAATGAAGTCTAGGCAAGTTGGCGGTTCCTAACTCATTAAATAAAACATAAACCACCATACTACTAGGGGATTAATAAACATGTGTGGTAAAGCAGTACCCACCACCACCCCACAAAGAGAAGTTTTAAGTAGAGCGATAGTGTGATAAGTATTAAACAAGGAAGGCAAACACCATAGTACCACATGAGGTGGATAACATGGATGTGGCATGGCGGTGTGTATACCGCTATCTCACAATCATAAAGATAGAAGACTACATGGATAAAAAAGGGCATAAAACTTGACACCGACATACTACATCAAGTGTGACAAGTAACAATGGTAGTATGGTGAGACCTATTGTGGCATCATTATAGGCTATGAAAATAAATGTAAGAGATCACATCAACCACCTTGATGCACGAATCCAATGGTGCATAATAAAATCCAAGAATATGAGCTTATTGCAAAAATATTTGACAAAAGGTTGGTATTAATGTCGATATGAATGAATGTAAACGCCATTAAAAAGAAAGTGTGTTGGCCAACTACTGCACTCATTTGCAATACATTGTCGTGGAAGGAGTTGAAGATACGAGGGGAGGAGCTCTGCAAACATAAAACACCTAGGTAAGTGCACAAATAACTCTTTGAAGAAGCTCAATTGGTGTAAATATCTTTCAAAGCTTTTTCATTTTGAAGTTCTAGTGAAAAGGGTAGAATCATGCTGCCTAAAAGGAAGCAATCAAAAGAAAAGAAAAGTAAAACTAAAATTAAGGATGAAGAACCCAATATAAAAAAGAGGCCTCTCCACCAGTCCATTTTAGATTTACTCCCATGTTCCACCAAGGAAGGTAATAAGAAATTCCTCATAGATATCACACAGGGTTGTAGAGATGCCCTCATTCCTAGGGTGGGACTTATTTTGGTATTATTACAATAAAAGAAATGGGAAAGTTCTAGTGTCAAACCCCTAGGTGCTAGACTTGGCCAAATTGATTATCCTGAATGTGTTTGTTGATGTGGAATTTATCAGACTATTAGCTAAACATTATCACTCTAATACTAAAACTGTGAAGTTTCCAAATGGTTCGGTATTGGTTGAGGTAACCACAACAACTATTATTGAGTGTTTCAACTTCAAAAAGTTGGCCTTGACTAAGATAAACATACAAAAGAGTGAGGAAGAGTATACCAGGTTGAGAAGAACTTACAGGAGTGATGAGCTTCCCCTATACATGAAAAGAGGTATTGGCAATAGGACAATCCCCATTTCCCCCTCCACTACTGAGCCAATCACTGTGGGAGACTTTAAATACTATTTTGTAAATACATATCTTGTTCTATGCCAAGTACTAGGGATGGATGCTCAAGATAAGATTCCAATAAGCCTAATGATGATGGCCATGAGAATCCAAAATCTTGAGACTAATATAGAATATGACTTTGCTTCATATCTTGAAAGGGCATTAGATGACGAATTCTCATAGGTCTTAAAAGATAGAGCACCCATTACATTCAAACACTATTCTCTTTCATGTCATTTGATACTATACCAGAATTGAGACAAATGGACCAAATGAATGGACTTGGCTAGAATGGATGAGCAAGGGAATCCCACACCTATTCAGAAGTGGTGCTATATTTGGGACAATCAGTGTAAAAACTCAAGCTTTGTGATATTCTATGAAGATTTTGTGCACAGAATCCTGGGAGTTCTTGGTTACTCAATACCGAGATTTCCCACTAAAATATTACAACTATTGAGGCCTCCAGCCCTAAAGCAAGAGCAAGGTCATACACACAATTTTGGTGATTGGTTCTTCCTCCCTAAAGACACAATAATGAGAGTTTATGGGTGCCCTATTTCTCCACACATCCTACCAAAGTTTGTGCCCCTTAGACTAGCATTTCTAGAGTTTATGTGGAAAATGATGTGGATTAAAAAGGATGTGATGCACAAATAGAAGGGCACATTTATGCAAAAATTAACCAAGTTTGAAGACTGGTATGTAGGCTCAAACACATTGGAAGAATTGCAATATTATTTAAAGACAAAATATTCATTAGATTCTGGAAAAGGGAAGATTTTTTGATCCAGAAAATCATATGAATCACATAAGGCATAACCTTCTCACCAAGTCAACAATTGCACACCAAGTAGACTATGAAGAAGATGTGATAAAGAATTTCCTTACTTTTCAAGAAGTATTCCGCAAAAAGAAGAAATGGGAAACTGTGAGGAAACTTGAAGAAGAGAGGAAGAAAAAATACAAGGATTTCATAGGCTATTTTGTTGAAGAGAATGACCTTATTAGAAGAATAAATTTGATAATTGAAAATTTTGAAAACTTATATGGTAATATGGGGGCATATATTCAGGAACATAGTGGTAAGATAATATCATAGCACACCCTAGACACAACCTCAAAGTCTCCCATGGAGCAATCTCCTCCTAAAAGACAAAAGATAGAAAGCACTAAACCATTGGTCCCTTATGAAGAAAGTGAAGGAGTGGGAGACATTGAAGAAGTTTCCAATGTGTTGCAATCATTAAAGGGTGATGTTGAGGTTGATTAGGATGATCCCACAAAACTAGTCTACAATTTCTGGGAGATTCTGATTTTTGTTGAGATCACATATTTTTAGAAAATATAATGATTTAGGCCTTAAAAATTTCCATTTAAAGCATTCCAATTGAAAACGGTTTGATCAAACTACCTTAGATCAAACCCCCTTGGATAGAACCCTGCTAGTTTTAAACCATACCTATAATCCAGAGTCTCCTTTTACACCTATCAAAATGTCATAAAAAACCACTTTGATTTACCTTTGGGGATCAAATGAATTCATTTGTAAAATTTATTTTTTAAATATGTAGTCCTTATATAAGGTTACTAAAAACTATAATTCTTTTAAATAAATTAAATTTATTATTATTTTATTTTTGCCTTTTGCAATGTAGGCTCTTTTCAATCGTAAAATCAAGCTCTTTGTTCAAGACATGGAAAAATAAATACTTCAATGCCCAAACAAAACATGAGTGCACCAAATATTGAAGTCCTTTTGATCCAAAACAAAAAACAAACCGAATTCTGACAACATACAAAAAAAGCTGTACATGTTCCATTTCTATGTCCGAATCTCTTTGTAATTAGCCGATCTCAAACTGATTTAAGGTAAAAACATTCACAAAACACTATGAAACTAATTAGAAGCACTATATATCAGAAGTTACAAATCTAAATTCAAAAAAATATAATTTTATCCCTTTCGGAAAAAAATTATGTGTTATAATGTGAACAATTCTTAAAACAAGTTTCACCTTGAAATGTAACTAGTTGGCTATATTTGAAAGGAAGTGCAATCCCCCATTCCAAAAATTTAAAAAATATATTTAGAACCCCTACAGAATGCACTCTCACAAATCACTAGTTTGTATCATCTCTAAATTTCTGCTTGATAGCCGCTTTTATAGTGCCCGGAAGAAGATTTAGTTAGAAAAAAAATTAGTTCAGCTGGTCCAGCTTGACCAAAACTTGTAAAACCAAGATTGTGGGATCACCCATCGCAAGAATCAGCTCATAGGCACTGTAAGAAAGGATGGGACATGTTAAAATGATAAATGCAATGCAGGACATGAAAGGAGGCCATGCCTGTAGCTCTACAATATGATGGAGTTTATTAAAACCTGTACTTAGGGACTTTCGGTAAATGAAGTAAAGAATTCCGAGAAAGGAATGGAGATAAATAAAATGGGAATTGAGGAATCCCAAAATGATCAGGTGGTGGCACAAACCTTCAGGGAATTGAGAATCGATGATATTGACATTAGCCCTCAGAAGGCTAGGGAGATGATTTACTCTAAGCGAGATGTTCACTGTAGAGATAGCTAGTTTTTCCCACCATCACTGCCTCATGACACGTTCTGCATTCATAACATTTTGAATGTTCAAGTTCTCAGATATTTCTTTAATTATGCTGATCTCAAACAAATAGTTAGTGAAGAGTTGTAGTTTTGAAACGCTGCCTCATTTTGTAAAAGGGCCTATAGCTTGTCACTTCCCATATAAAAGGGGAAACCAAGGCCCAGTTTTGAAAAACATCATATCACTATCATCATCATCATCAGTAGTAGTAGATCATTAGTATAGCATATTTCATCCATCCATTTCCATATTACAAAGACTTCTACTATTAATGTATATATCTTAAAGTAATATAATAGAGAAGATTATTCTTAATTGGTGAATTTATTGTCAATGTTCAACTGTTGTGTTAATTTTCATGCTTATATGTTGTTGTGCTATCTCCAAAGTGGTTATCTTAAGTTATTCAAACTCATACAATTTGTCAAGACACATTTGTTGTTGTGTGATTGTCTTAATTGGATCTAGTTGGAGTGAATTAAAGATCCTTTCAAGTAATTCATTTTAATTAGTTCCTACCAAGGATTAAAATCCTTTTAAATTAGTTATTTTGATTGGTTTCCCTCAGGCTAAGAATTAAAAATCCTTTTATGAAATCACAGTAATTTGGGAGAATAACACTGGGATTTATAAAGAAGAGTATTGTAACTGACAAACCTACACGTTTGTATAAGGTGCAAACATCTAAAGTGCCCAACAAGTTAGAGTTAAGTTGAGGAATAGGTTTACTAATCTTATATATTTTTCTCCATTATCATCATCCACCCATTGACTCAATTCACCCAATAGATTAGGCACTGGTCAACTATAGAACATTTTTATACAAATTCAATTCACACTCTTGATTATTCAAACACTTTCAGTAGGAACTAGTCATTAGCCTTGCATCTACTCCACACCTGTGTGCCATTGTCAGTAGGTTTCCCAAATTAGAATTCATTTTAAACTTCAAATCTTCCTTATCATTCAGGTACACCTGCCAAGGTTTAGCAGACCCTAAAGAGTAGGGGGTTATCAATCACATTTGCCCCATTTGTTAGCCAAAAATGTACTAAGAGACTAGCACCCTCTTAAGGTTCAAAACCTGCATTTTTGAGACCTAACAGACCTATCAACGGAGTGTCATAGACCCAAACGATCAGTAACATCATGTCTAGAAATCTTGAGAAATGGAAAAATACCTTTCATTTCGTCAATTTCAATAATTTTCATTTTTTGCATTTTTTTGACCTCTATGTCTATTTTACAAAAAGATATAAAAATTTGATTTTTTTTTAGTAGAGGGCCAATATTCCCTCTTCCAATCTTCCCTCTACCAATCTACTTGTTAGGGTATATTTTTTTCCAAAGTTTTGGCCATTTTCTCCTCTCTATAATCGCGCAAAAAATCTTTGCCAATTTGGCCTGTTGCTTGTATTTTGCCCTATTTCCACCTATTTGTTGGATTCTTACTCTGTTTTGTTGGGTTTTATATGATTTATATTATGTAGAGTTAACTTTATATATTAAAGAGTGTAAGTATTCTCCAGGCTCTACCTCCATCCATCTATTTCTTCATCTACCAGTGGCAACACCCCTCATTCCCAGTGAGTGGTTTCATCATCTGCACATTGGAAATTTTCTATGTTGTTCATAGCCCATCAACCAACCAACTTTTTATGCACCTTCCAGAAGTTAGGATTCTTTGCAATGAGTCTAGCCTGCACCAAATGACCTCCACATATCCTACAAATTATCTTCTAGCTTAGTAGATCGCCAAGTATTATAGCTAGGCAACTTTGTTATGAGAAGATCTAAAAAGGCGATCTTCTAAAGGTTTCGATTGGTGAATGAAATGAGCCACGAATCTCCTTCCAAGTGAAGGGAAATTGATTCTGTAGACACCTAAATTTGGACACTTACATTTTTCCAAATTTATCCTTTTTCGTCTAAATATCCTCTTACTTGCATTAATTAATTAATATTACTATTATTTAATTAATACCCCTAAAGTCCTCTAAATCCCTAAGGTATCTAGTTAAATAATTAAATACCTTACCCTTTATCCCCTTTTTCCTCAAAGAATTAAATAAATAAGACATTTATTTAATTCCTCACATGTCATATCCTCCATAATCCTCTACCAATCTGGATTAGCTTAATTAATGCATGATTAGGATGTGCAAACCCTTAATCAGGATTAATGTCACATCCTCCATATTTTGTCACTTGCCTCTAATCTTTCATTAATCTTTTTAATCACCTATTTGCACAACCTTAATCTAATCACATGTCATTTCTAGTATGTCCTCCAAGTCAACCTTTCATAAGTTCTTTCTTTATTAAGCCTTGACCTCTTCCCCATGTGAATTAAAAATTCACATTTATTCATTCAATGCATTTCTCTTCCCCATGCAAGTTGTTGGGAAATTCTAAATTCTCTCACTTGTCACATCAGTCACATGGGACAAGGACCTCCTTTATGAGTACCTTGTCTTATCCCTAAGGTTCTCCCCAATCATGTGAATTTAAAATTCATATTTATTCCCCCAACAACTTCTCTCTTCCCCATGGTGATAAGTAAGGAATTCTAAAATTCCTCACTTGTCACCATCATCCTCATATGGGGACAAGAACTTCCATTTTGAGGAAATCTCCCCTAATCCCAAGGTACTTGCAAGTACCTTCACCTCACATGTCCTCTTTCCACATCACCTGTCCTTGTCACACCTCCTCTTCCACATGGCAAGATGTGAGGGCTTGTGAGTCCTCGACTCACAACAACCCTCCATCTTGTCTATGTTGGCTAAATCTTAGCCATTGAATTCTCTAGAAAATCTTCCCTTAAAATGGAATATTTTCTCTCGTTTTCATAACTTGCATTCATCACATTCAAGCTCTCATACTCTCAAGCATTTTTGCACGCATTCTCATCCACCATTATTGTACTCTTGAAGCTCCATTTTGCGTCTATTGCATTCATCCACTTAAATAGCCACCTTAATCATTTGAATCTCCATTGAATCCTCATCCCTTTGCATATCATTTTAGATAGTTTTCCATCAAAGAACACACATTCATCAAAAATAAAAGGCCCAACCAAGAAGATCACTTGAGCAAGGTATAAATCTAGTTTTTATCTTTATTTTGTTTAAGTTCAATGTAGCCCTATCTTGAGGTGTTGAAGTGTTGTTTTCTTCATTTTGATTTTTGTTTTGCATCTTTTAGTTTAGGTAAATAACATTGCTCACATTTCTAGCACGCCCGATGGGACCCACAAATGGGTTCGTTTCTTTCACGTTTTTTGTTGTTTGATGTTTTGCAGGTCCAGGTTACATAGAGGTGACTCCACCCCAGACAGGGGTGACCCTTCCCACAGTTAGGTGACCTTGACCTTAATAGGGGCGACCCTACCCCTAGTTGGGCAACCTTGCCCTCAATAGGGGAAATTGTGCAAGGAAACAAAAAACAATTTGTCCTCTATTTTCTCAAAGGGTGATCCTACCCTTAACAAGGGAGATTGCCCAGACAGAGGCAACTGAGGTAAAAACAGTGCTTTACAGTTCATTTTCAGAGTTTGTTTTCTACTGTTTTGGTTAATTCTGACCCCCTAACTTGTCTTGTCAGTGAATGTACATGTTTTTACTAATGTTTGTGCAACTGTTTTGCGCTTGTTGAAGACTGGAGATCAAAAACTTATAACGTATTTACTATAGGATGAATGGGCCCAATCTATTAGTTTATTTGTTTGTCTTTCATTTTCATCCTAGTTAGGCACATAGTTTTAAGTAGGGAGAATCAATATATTGTGTTCTTTTCTTGTCAAGTAAGCTATTGACATATCCAATCCCCTTGTGCCATTTGGAAATCCTAGGTGAAGAGTAATCGTAGCTTACTTAGTCCTTTGTGTTGCCCAAGGGGCACTACATCGTTCAAGCTTTCCCCTTGCACTTCGTGTGAACCTGGGGAGTACCCAAAAATGGTTAGTGTTCTCTTTTTAGTGGGACCTACTTGGGGATTTCATCACCCCAAGGGATGATTCCAACCACATGTACCAACGGGGTATATAAAGAGGGAAGAGCCAAAGTTGTACCCCAATCCAATCATGTCATGTTTGGAAAAGCATTGAAGCTAGGGTGATACCTAGATAAGATGTGAAGAGTTGGTACGAGCCTCCAGTACCTCACTGGGGTTCCTAACTCATGCTTGTAGATAGGCTGGTGTTCACAATTGTACCTCATGTACCGTGCATATATCGAGGACTCCCTAGTTTTCCTTATTTAGCCTAGTTAGAGGACCATGTTGGCCATACCCTTTTTACTAATATTAGGATTGTGTTGTTTGAACTGTCTTTTTTGTGCTAAACCAGTGCATCTATGTTAAATAGTCAAGTCAGACTTACCTTTTGCTTGTTGTTTGTTGTGTTTTTGGTCCTTTACCATAGCCATTTTTTTCCAAGATAAGTCCAGGTCTATTGATAGAGGTGACCTTGCCCTTAATAGGGGGGACCTTTCCCTTAATAGGGGTGACCTTGTCCTCAACAGGGGCGACCCTGCCCTGAATAGGGGTGATTATTCCCTCTGTCTGAGTCATTGTCAGTCAAACAACCATCAAATTTGTTTGTTTCATCAAGTTGGGTAACCTTGCCCCAACTTGGGTGACCCTGCCCCAACTTGGGCAACCCTACCCCAACTTGGGCGATTTTGCACCCTAAATAGCCAATTCACTTTCCGTTCAGTCATTCCAAGTGTCTATCTCCTCGTTCTAAGCATCCATCCCCTCATTTTGAGTATTCATCTCCTCATTTCGAGCATCCATCTCCTTGTTTTGAGCATCTGTCTCCCCGTTCCGAGAATCTACCTCCTCATTTCGAGCATCTTTTTCCTCATTCTAAGTGTCAATTTACCCATTCCAAGTCCAAAAGTTAACTTGGGTGACCTTGACCTTGAAATAGGTGACCTTTTCCCAGTACATAGGTGACCTTTCCCACCAGATAGGCGACCTTTCCTAGTAGATAGGCAACCTTTCCCACCAGATAGGCAACCTTTCCCACCAGATAGGTGACCTTGCCCACCAGATAGGTGACCTTGCTCAGCAGATAGTTGACCTTTCCCACCAGATAGGTGACCTTTCCCAATAGATAGGCATCCTTTCCCACCAAATAGGTGACCTTGCCCCCCAGATAGGTGACCTTGCCCCAGAGATAGGCAAACTTTCCCTAGAGATAGGCGACCTTACCCCAAAGATAGGAAACCTTGCCCCCTAAATAGGCGACCTTTCCCTAAGTTGGGCGACCTTGCCCCCTAGTTTGGCGACCTTTCACCCCAGATAGGAGAATTTTCCCAAAAACAAACCTTCATCCATCTTCTCATCGTCGTCATTTCCGTTCATCAAAATTTTTTAAAAGTCATCATTCCATTGACCAAATCACATAAATGCATCTTAGAACATCATTAGAGTCCATATCCATCATCAAATTATCCATCCCAGTCACCTGGACTTCGTTTTAGGGGTTTTGATTTTGATGCAGAAACTTCCAGAGGCCATAACTTTTGACTCAGGTGTTTGTTTGGGTTGAATTTTTACGGGTGCTTTCGGCACATTTTCGGGGCTTCAAACTTTCATCTTGACCCTCAAAATTGTAATTTAGTGTTTTTTTCTAGTTTTTGAAAAATTATTTTCATTAATAACTCAGAATGCATGTCTCAGATTTAGGATGTTAGTTGGAAATTCATCCTACCTTAGTTTTAGGAATTTTTTGGGAAAAAAATGGACTCTCAAAGATATGCCTATGTAGTTACATAAAATGGCAAAATTTGGCAATTTTTGAAAACTACCAAATCTGGAAAAATCTGATTGTTGGCACCTTACATCCTCTAGTTAAAACCCCTAAACCTGGTGTAGAATCAATCCCATCACATCCTCCAATCATCCTAGTCCAAACTTTAATCCAATCCCAATATGAGCTTGACCTATATCCCTATTTGAGCTTTAGTCCATTACCATCCAAGATCTCCTAATATCGAAACAAATCTTAGGATCCATTCCTCCATCTTCTTCCAAGCCATCCTATTTATCCTTTCATCATCTCTTATTTCCTTCTAAACATTTATTCTCATATTTTCAATCCATATCCATCCCATCCGACATCATGAATCCTTATCCTCCATTAAAGCAACCAAAAATAGTAGTCAAGGGGAATCCTAATTACATTGTCGACGATAACAAGAGTCTTGTTGATCAAGAGGTATATGACATAGATCCCCTTGATGCTATCATTTCTAGTAATATTTCCCCAACCTCTTTCCAAAATCCAATCACTCCTCTAAGCTATCTTGTTATCTATTCATCCATGCCTAATAACGCTCCTTATGCTACCTCTGATAAGGGATATCCATTATGTTCCCCACTTGTATCTTCATCATATCCTTCATCTACATCTTTCTCTTATCCAACACCCACATCCTCTTATCCCAATCTACCATCCCAATATTCTCATCCTAATCTACCATCCTAATACTCCTATTATAATCCCCCATCCATGTCCCCCTATCCTAATCCTCCTTACCAGTCTGCCCATCCTAATCCTACATTCACATCTTATTTTAATCCTACCCCCCATCAACCTATCCTAATCCAAAATCCACATCTTCCTATCCTTATCCTACATCCACACCTTCTTATCCTAATCCAACATCCACATCTTCCTATCCTTATCCTACATCCACACCTTCTTGTTCTAATCCAACATCCACGTCTTCCTATCCTAATCCACCATCCACGTCCTCCTATCTTAATCCACCATCTCAATCTCCCCATCCTAATCTGCTATCCCAATACCTTTATTATAATCCACCACCCACACCCTCTTGTCCTAATACATCACCCATATCCTCTTGTCCTAATACACCACCCATATCCTCTTGTACTAATCCACCATCCATGCCCTCCTATCAAAATTCACCATCCCAATATCCCTACCTTAACCCTCCATCCAATCCTAATCCTCCACCTACTCTTAGTCTTCCATCCAATCCTATTCCTCAATCTAATCCTAGTCCACCAATCCATAATCCTAATCCTTCACCAATCCATAATCCTTCATCCACTCCTACCACACCATCTAAGCCTAGAGTATGCACAATTCTCACTCCAGAGGTCCTCCAAGGACTCATGACAAAGAATACATCCCCAACTCCACACCTTGAAGTCATGAAAGCATGCCATCCCAATCCATCATCCACAGTCACTAGTGATGAGACCCTTCTCCATACCACACCTATCGTTACGGTTACCACCCCTAGCATCACCCAAACCATTGAAATAATTAAAGCCACCGAATCCATTGAACCCCCATCTCCTACTCCAAGAGCCGCTGAACCCATCAAAGATAATCAAATCCAATCCACTCCTCCTACTCCTAGATCCACCCAATCCTTTGAAGATATACAAATCCAATCCACTCCTCCCACTCCTAGTATCACTGAAATCCATTCCCATGAACTTCATGAATCCTCCATCCTCCCATCTCCCCCACTTGAGGAGTCCCTCCAACACTCCGTCATCATGCACCCACACAAGAGGATTCATGCCAAGAGCTTGATCCAAAGCATACCAACATATCCCCCTCTCCACATCAAGATCCTGCCACCCCATCTAGTTCATCTCAAAAACATAGTCTCCCATCCATTCCATCCCATGATCCCCTTAACACGCAAGATGCAACCACTCTATTCCAAGAGCCCTTATCACCTGTTGCCACAAATCTGAATCCTATCATATCACCTAATCCCTCTCCTGATCCCTTACCGCTCACTCCTCCTGATCAAGATGTTTCTATCCCATCATCTCCATCTCATGATCCTCCATCATCACCTAACCCCACTATCCCTACACTAGTTTTATATTCCCTTGGTACTCTCACATTCGTTCATGGTGGTTTCCTTGCAGAAGAGGAACCAAGCATATATGTCACCCATCCTCCTCCATCTAATAATGGATTTGCATAATTCTTCCAAAATAACAAGCATCCTACCATAAATCAAATGCTCAAAAGCATGAACTATCACGAAAAAGGTTTAGGCCTTCATGAGCAAGGTATTTTAGAGCCCATCCATGTCAAAGAAAATCTGCATACACAAGGTCTTGGATATATCTCTCAAGACTTGCGCTCCAAAAATGTTGGTACAACCTCTATACATCCTCAACAAGACTCCTCCAAAAGCATAATAGGCTCTTCCTGTCACTCCACAAAACCATTTTCCGCTATCCCCCCTCCATCGTATCACCTCAAAACAACCATCCATATTACTCCTTTGTCTTCCAAATCCATTTTGGGTCCTTATGTCCCTCTATCTTCCATCTCCCATCGTTCATCTACTTCATCCATTTCCCTCCATCTCCTTCCATCCACCCTCCACCCCTCCTTCCTTTATCCACTCTTATATTCCCTAATCAGGATCAACAAAGGAACATACCCACACATCCTCCATCCACATATCATCCCCAAAATCCTACCTCCACCACTCCATTCATATTTCCTCTACATCATCCATCTGCTCGCACCCATCCCATTGCTACTAAAAGAACTTTGGATGCTAAAGCAAAAATGCATAAATCTAAACATCCACATGAATCTAAAGCTCCTCATGTCCCCTTAAAAAGACACGTTGAAGAAAAGAAAAATAAAATCCAACGTCCAAATCAAACCCCAAGGCCACAAAGGCCCACCAAAGTATAAATCAAAACCATGTGGATCCCAAAGAAAAAAGATGCAATGCCTTCAAATGAAAAATCTGTAACAACATCAAAAGTTGCTAATCCAAAAGTTAATCATACACACCCTCCATCTCCTAAATCTATTTTGGGTCCTTATGCCCCAAAATTCACTATCCCATCTCCTCCATTATCCCCACATCATTCATCCACTAATCCTCCTATCCTTTCACATCCACCACCATATGTGCCAATGTTGGTCCTGAAAACATCTCCCCATCACATTCCATCCATACACTTTCCAACATCCCATCCATTATCCTGCATATCTCCCTCATCCAATCCCTTTAATCCATTCTCTTGCATAATCCATTTATCCTAATAAGGTTGTACCAACATCTAATAGTTGCTTCACACATGGGCTCTTAATACCTCGTATGGAATTTGATGTTTGAGTCCTTTATCCATCTCCTTATCACATGTCTTCTAAATCCACTTATCCACATCCCTATCTTTATCCATCTCCATCTGCATGCTATCCAAAAAAGTCAAAAAGTAAAAAAAAATCCAAAAAAGTCAAAAAAGTCAAAAAAATCCAAAAAGTCAAAAAAGTCAAAAAAAAAAGTAAAGAGAAATAATTCGTCCAATGGTGAAAACTTGGAAAACAAGAGCCTTGGATAAGTACCATGATGAAAACCTGGAAAATAGGCATTGTGTGTAAATCCCCCCTCTAAGTTTACCTCCACACTTGGGGGACAACTGCATCCCCTTCACCCATCTCCTCCATCCAACCTATCTTACACATCTTGCTTGTCATATCCCATTTATCCCAATCCCTCCATCCTCCTTATGATCTTGATATAGATAGGGGAAAATGTATATACATGCTTTTGACACCTCTTGGCATACATTCCCCTCACCTATACACTATCCTAATCCCATTCCTCCATCAATCTCCCTTCCTTATCCATGCATCCTATACATATCCATCCCACTCCCTTATTTTCCCATCCTTCTATCTTCCATCCCTCCTACCTCATTATACATGGAATATCTAGAGCGGGGCATCTCCTTCCTTTGTGACATAAGTCCTTGGAGACATCATTCATCCAAGCAATCCCTTCCATCTCACCATCATAATCTTCCTATCCATCCATCCAAACAATCTCTTCCATCTCCCCATCCTTATCTTCCTATCCATCCATCATAGCATCCCTTCCATCTCCCCATCCTTATCTTCCTATCCATCCATCATAGCATCCCTTCCACCTCCCCATCCTTATCTTCCTATCCTTCTATCATAGCATCCCTTCCATCTCTCCATCCTTATCTTCCTATCCTTCTATCATAGCATCCCTTCCATCTCCCCGTCCTTATCCTCCTATCCATCCCTCATATCATCCCTTCCATCACCATCCTTATCTCCCCATCCATTCATCCATATCCTCCTGTCATCTTATAATCCCTTGTCATTGGTATCTGGCTATAGACTCCCCCCCTCATGCAACCCAATTCCATCTATCTCATCATCATCACTCCCACTTCTTTCACACATCTTTCCACTCTCATATCACTTTTCATCACTTATCTAATTCATCTTCTGATGATTTGGATAACTATCCCATCCCTGAGCTTCGTGTGATCACCATCATCCTATCTTATCCACTAGGTCTATCTTGTCTCATCATATCAGTTCCATCTTTTTATCCACTTATCATGGTCATCTCATCATCCCTTATCCATGGTCAGTCATCGGCTTTATCGAACTACGTTTCCCCTGTGCTTAAATCACATAGGTAAGGTTGATCATTTGATCCGCCCCTAGGGCTTTTGTCCATCTTGTCTTTGTCATCTATCATCGGTCTTCATTTTCCTCTTTCCACTTTTATCCATGGTCTTTTCTTGAACTACAAGGGCTTTGCGCTTTCACGTAGGAAAGGCTAATCTATGATCCACCCCCAAGCCCCTAGGTCTTTAGGGTGTGTTAGTTTTGTGTGTCGTGTCATCAAGTTATGCCATTATCCAGTTGGCTCTTAACAAATGAGATCCACTTGTAACATGAGATCCAATCAGCTTTGAGTATCCCATGTCATAATGATCTTTTAGTTTAGTATTCATCTTTGGTCTCAACAGGATGCATCCTTCCTAACATACCTCATCAATCTCATCCATCCTCTTAATCCTATGGTAAAGGACTTTTGAAATTGATTGCGATCTTTTGATACTCTTGGCTTTTGTTTATCATTTGAGCTCCTTATCACAACTTGTCAAGGCCGCCATGATCTATCATATTATGGTGTATTTTGATGAGTTAACATAGGGACATATATTGATATTTTGTTTGTTGTTGTCTTCTTGGTTGTCCCACATAGTACCCACCAAGACTCCTACGGTCTTGTGTTATGTTGGGGCATCCTTTTGTGTTTGTGGTTATCCCAATGCCTGGCCCAACCAAGGTCTTTGGGACTTTGGGGTGTTGGGATAGCCTTCTTGTCTGCTATGTTTTTTTATGCATTGGACACTAATTCTCCTTGGTTACATATACCCTGGTACCTAGTGTCTTATGCTATAGCAAAAATTAGTGCTCCAAAAGTGGAAAATTGCATTAGGATTGCATTTCATGATCAATTCCATTGTATTACATCCATACGTGACCTGTGACCTATGATTTTGGTTGTGCAAACATTCACCTTTCATCCTCTCTTTTATCTTAGGATAATATAGATTGGTTATTCTAAGCATCTTTTCCTTCTTACATCTCAATCCAATCCTCATCCATTCAATCTAGCACAAATCATCTAATCACATCCTTGGTCTTGTTCCTAGCCTTTCTACAAGCCTTGATCCAATCATCATCATCGTCATCATAATCGGGATGTATCCTTACCTATCCTTTGGTGTTGTTTTGGGATGGATCCTTCCCTCATCAACAACACTTTCATCATCATAATCGAGATGTATCCTTCCCTCATCAACAAAATTTTCACCATCATCATCAGGATGTATCCTTCCCTATCCATTGGTGTTGTTTTGGGATGTATCCTTCCCTCAGAAACAACATTTTCATCATCCTAATCATGATGTATCCTTCCCTCATCAACAACGCTTCATCCATCATCAACCCATTTTGGCTTGTAACTTGACTAGGGCAACATCACCTTTGTCCTTAAATCCATTTTTGTTTCCCAATCTCCTATCGCTTATCATCCTCTCTTATCCATCACTTTGCATCATCTTCCTCGTATCCCCTTTCATTTTCTCATCCATTTCGAGAGAACACATGTGTTCTCTTGAACCCACATATCCTGTCTAGGGGGCATCCTCCATCCCTAATCTTCATCTTCACTCCTTTGATGACTGAGGCATCTTTCCCAATCTAATCATCTTCTTCTTGGTGCTATCTTTTAATCTTCTTTGAAATGATGCTACTTCATAGCACCATCTCAAAGAGGGGAAAAATGTAGACACCTAAATTTTGACGCTTACATTTGCCCAAATTTATCCTTTTTCGTCTAAATATCCTCTTACTTGCATTAATTAAGTGATATTACTATTATTTAATTAATACCCCTAAAGTCCTCTAAATCCCTAAGGTATCTAGTTAAATAATTAAATACCTTACCCTTTATCCCCCTTTTCCTCAAAGAATTAAATAAATAAGACATTTATTTAATTCCTCACATGTCACATCCTCCATAATCCTCTACTAATCTGGATTAGCTTAATTAATGCATGATTAAGATGTGCACACCCTTAATCAGGATTAATGTCACATGCTCCATATTTTTCCACTTGCCTCTAATCTTTCACTAATCTTCTTAATCGCCTGTTTGCAAAACCTTAATCTAATCACATGCCATTTCTGGTATGTCCTCCAACTCAACCTTTCATAAGTTCTTTCTTTATTAAGCCTTGACCTCTTCCCCATGTGAATTAAAAATTCACATTTATTCGTTCAATGCATTTCTCTTCCCCATGCAAGTTGTTGGGAAATTTTAAATTCTCTCACTTGTCACATCAATCACATGGGACAAGGACCTCCTTTATGAGGACCTCGTCTTATCCCCAAGGTACTCCCCAATCATGTGAATTTAAAATTCAAATTTATTCCCCCCAACAACTTCTCTCTTCCCCATGGCGATAAGTAAGGAATTCTAAAATTCCTCACTTGTCACCATCATCCTCATATGGGGACAAGAACTTCCTTTTGAATCCAAACATCCCCTAATCCCAAGCTACTTGCAATTACCTCCACCTCACATGTCATCTTTCCACATCACCTGTCCTTGTCACACGTGCTCTTCCACATGGCAGTATGTGAGGGGTTGTGAGTCCTCAACTCACCACAACCTTCCATCTTGTCCATATTGGATAAATCCTAGCCATTGAATCCTCTAGAGACTCTTCCCTTAAAATGGAAGATTTTCTCTCATTTTCATAACTTTCATTCATCACATTCAAGCTCAAGAATTCAATCTCTCATACTCTCAAGCATTTTTGCAAGCATTCTCATCCACCATTATTGTACTCTTGAAGCTCCATTTTGCATCCATTGCATTCATCCACTCAAATACCCACCTTAATCACTTGAATCTCCATTGAATCCTAATCACTTTGCGTATCATTTTAGATCGTTTCCTATCAAGGAGAACACATTCATCAAAAATCAAAGGTCCAACCAAGAAGATCACTTGAGCAAGGTATAAATATGGTTTTTATCTTTATTTTGTTTAGGTTCAATGTAGCCCTATCTTGAGGTGTTGAAGTGTTGTTTTCTTCCTTTTGCTTTCTATTTTTCATCTTCTAGGTTAGGT
>VDFB02017512.1:0-35500 GCA_007258455.2 Sequoia sempervirens
GGTGGAGGTGGAGGAGGTGGAGGTGGTGAAGGTGGTGGAATTGGTGCATTTTCATTGTGAGCAGCCATAATGCCTGATTCAATATAAAAACAAATCAATCTAATTAAAATTAGACAATATAAATGAAAATATTATAAAAATACACTAGTTTTTTAAAAAAATCCAACAAAAAACCTAGTTTTTAACAACAAAATCTATAAAATTTCTTAATTTTAATCCAAATGGCTAAAAAAAAAAAAAATTTAAGTCAAAATCCATTGCAAAACATTCAATTTTCATCAAAATCCAGCAAACTCAAATTTTCTTTATAAAAAATTCTATCAAAACCACCCAACTATTTAGGTTCAACCTTTACTGGGAGAGTTATCAAACCATTTATAGGGAATCCATAACCATCATGAGCTTTTAATCATGCTTTTGATTGTTCATAATCATCTGCATAAAGTTCATGTACATACAATAACTCTTTTTTGATCATATTCACTATGTACATGGGATCAATGAGTATTCCCCTTTTCGGGTTTCTTCAAACTTGATATAAAGAAGACCATCGAGTGTGGTTATAGAAGAATCAATATATGTAAAAGAAATGTCAAACAAAATATTGGTTTTTCCTTTATGATTTTGAATATTATTAAATGTTTATAAAGATGAAAAATCATTATCATCTTCTTCATTATCATCAGATTGAACAAAGTTTGCTGGAATGAATTCGGTACGGGCTTGTAAATATTTGTAAGTACACTAGGTGAAAACCAATTTATTTCCTTTGTCATTAATAGGTCATCCAACTGATTTGATTAGAATGAGGTCTTGCACTTGGTTATAATATAGCCATCTTGCTATCATGTCGAGGTGTACCATGACATTGAAAAATGTTTTGCATTAAAGTTTGGCGTGGTACATTTAATTGTTTGAATATGACTCAATTGGAGGAAGTTGAATCATATTCTTGTTTAACAATTTCAACATGATCACATGGAGAGAATCAAACAACTATGAAAATTTCCTATCTCATGGCCTAAATTTATATCTAGAGTTATGTTTACAGTAGTTACTTCTGTCTCAATATTATTAGCAGTTTGACATGAATGTTTATCAAGTAATGAATTTTTTGTTTTTCTTTTTAAATGATTGATAGTTGTTTTGAGGCATGACTTATATGATTGGCCAATAGGAGCCTATGAAGGGGTACCTTCATACCAACTAATCGATATTCGATAATCATGAAGGGTTATACAAAAACATGTTAAGGATGGATATTTCATTAGTAATTTCTTATCTTGAATATTAGGTTGTAAGTTACCCATAAACACCCTTTGAATGTCAACATCTAGAAGACTATAGGATAATTTCAAATAAAGGGATTAGTATCATTTCATGAAGTTTTTTATTTTCTCTTTATGTCCTTGATTACAATGAACTAAATTTGTTAATGTAACTTGAGGATTGATGTTCACTTGAAAGTGTTGGAGGAAATCATTAATGAGTTGTGTCAAGGAGGTAATTGATTGTTTGACAATGAACAAAACCAATCCAAGGCCATATCTTTTCAATGATCTAGAAAAGAGTTTCACTATGAGTGAATCTTCAAAAATAAAGTCTCTACACAAGGTAGTAAAAACTAACAAATGGTTATTAGGATATTTTTTACCATTGTACTTTCCAAAGCAAGGTATTTAAATGTTTTGTAGTATAGGTGTATTTAAAATAGTGAACATTAATTAACTATGTGTAAGGTATTTTGGATGTTTACTATTGGTTTGATTTTGGTTTAAGTTTGAAATTTGTTGTTGTAATAATCTCATGCTTTAAATAAAAAAGTTGATTTATCACAAAATCATTGGGCCACATGGTGTGAGAGTTTTTCAAGTATGGTGAACTAGTATGGAGGAATGGTGGGATATTATATTTCATGTTTAGGAGGGGTGATGAATATGGAGGTGTTATAGGTGAAGGGACAAAACTATTATAATTTCCACTAGAAATTCCTAAGCTTGAGTTTAAACCATTGTTATATTCCATCATTGATGCTATGACTGGAGGTGTAAAGTTGGGAATAGAAGGCATTATTGTGGGAGAGGAAACTTATTTTCCAAAAGGATTTTGAGCATTAGTCAAAAATTTTGTGAAACTAGCTACCAAAGGAATATTAGAATCTACTATATTAGCTAGGCTACGTAACACTTCTATCCCTTCCTAATCATTTACCAACTTCCCAATGCTATCCAAAAGAGGAATTGCTTCTCCATCCAAAGGTTCAATGCTTAAGAATTGTTGAATTCATTGTAGGTCTTTATCCAATTATTCTAGATTATCATTGGGGACCTTAGAAATAACATATGCCAAGTCCACATAAATGTTAGGTTACAAAAAAGACATGGGTAATGTAGGACTAGGGAGGGAATATAAGATGGATTGGGTAGACATTATACGTTGAGTGAAAGAGTTATAAGAATCAAGCTCAACATTGGCTATGATTGCAACATAGGGAGCCATAAGTCTACAACTACATCTCACGTGGGTATTAGTGAAGTGACACAAGGTCATGAAGCTCATAAATTTTCTACAAGATTCAAAACAATTTAACACACATACAATGAAGGGAAAACACAAAATAGTCACAAAAACTAAAATAATTTGCACACACAAAACCCAAAACAACATAAGAATCATAGAGATAGAACTATGATCCAAATCTTTGTCAAAACTGATTGGACAGGAATTGGCACCCTAGACTGATGAGGTTGATTTTTGTTAAATTTAAAATCTAAAAATGAGATATAGTATCTGAGGATCCTAATTGAAGATGTTTAGGTCTGCCAATAGGAATACTTTTAGAAATGCACAAAATTTTAATTTTATATACATGCAGCCATAATGCCTGATTAAATATAAAAACAAATCAATCTAATTAAAATCAGACAATATAAATGAAAATAGTATAAAAATACCCTAGTTTTTTTAAAAAATCCAACAAAAACCCTAGTTTTTAACAAAAATCTATAAAATTCTCTAATTTTTAATCCAAATACATAAAAACACTATTTTTAAGTGAAAATCCATTGCAAACATTCAATTTTCATCAAAATCCATGCTAAACTCAAAATTTTCATAAAAAATCTATCAAAAACCCTATTTTGAAAAAAATCAACTAAAATTAAACAAATATAATTGAAAATTGATTAGAGCAAATAAAAATCAAGAATCTAACCTTTTGCGATGGATTTCACCAAATCGGATATCTGATTTGCGGAATCAACTTTCCACTGTGCGCCCACCGTGGTTAAGCAAATGTCAAATGAAAATGAGTTTTACTCGGGCCAAATAGATATATATATATGTGTCTAAAATCGGATATCCGATTTTCAAATCTAGGTTTGGGCTTTGCTTCAGAATTTCATAAAGTCAACTCGCATTTTCACATTTTTTGAGTCATAGAAACACGTATTTTTTCTCCATTGCCACTTTTGGCATACCATGATCTTCCACATGCCCGTGATATATGTGAAAAAAGATATACGACATGAAAAGCCAAAAGCCAAAACCCATGCTCGTTATCCACCCTACCAAATTGGCATCATGGAGCCTCGGGGACTCTAGCCAAACTCCCAAGTAAAAGCAACATGAAACGTCCACTGGAAATTTTGTGGAGTTGCATTATACATTCCAAAATATCAAGCTTGGTCAATATGCAAGGTTTCCATATATGGTCTAGCATGTTTTGGTGTTTTTTTTGGTATGGTGACTTTCTCAAAAACAACCATCATGATTTTGGGATTATCACATATGCTTCATCCTAACACCTGCAAATAGAAAAGAGAGGTATGTTAGTGAAGGGGAAAACAAGATGAAGAAGGAAGCATAAAAAAATAGTAACTGTATAGCTAAAATTAATATACAAAATCAAAAACTTGAAATAATGAATAATATTTACAAGTGCTTCACCAAATCTATTTTTTGGTAATGGAGAAGTTTTGAACTTACAAGCACTGTTGGCAATGGTTAACAACTGCAAGGAGCATTGGATTGAGTTGTTGCAGTGTCGGACAATTTGAAATATAGAATTTAGAATATACTAATTTTGTTGGATGAGTCTCAAGTGTGTTTCTCCCACTTGGTATGACATAAGGAACATGTTACAAAGCATGATTTCTACACATGTATCTATGCAAGAAAAAATATATGGCATTAAAAGCCAAAACACAAAACCCATTCTCGTTATCTGCCCTACCATATTGGCATCATGGAGCCTTGAGGACCCTAGCCAAACCCCCGAGCAAAAGCAACATGAAACATCCACTCAAAATTTTGTGCAGTTGCATTATACATTGCAAAATATCAAAGATGGGCAACATGCAAAGTTTCCATATAAGGTCAAGCATGTTTTGGTGTTTTTTTTTGGTATGGTGACTTTCTCAAAACCAAGCATTGCGATTTTGGGATTGCCATGCATGTTTTAGTCTAGCACCTGCAAATAGAAGAGAGAGAGGTATCTTGGTGGACTGGAAAACAAGATCAGGAAGGAAGCATAAAAAATAGTAAGTATATAGCTAAAATCAATATAGAGAATCAAAAACTTGAAACAGTCAATAATATTTACAAGTAGTTCACCGAATCTATTTATTGATAATGGAGAAGTGAAGTTTTGCACTTACATGTACTGTTGGCAATGTTTGACAACCACGAGGAGCATTGGATTGAGTTGTTGGAGCATCGAACAATTTGAAATAGATAGTTTCTCTACATCTATTCAATATCTACTAAGAAAGAACATACCTTGAACCTTGTATCAATATGTTTCATAATATTCTTTTTTCCCTGTCTTGCTTGAAGGTCAGTGGAACAAACTGTTCAGATCCGTGTATGCAAGGTCGTTGGTTTGATACCAGACTATTCAAAAACCATTTTATGTGAGATTGAAAACTATTGTTCTCCAGAATCTATATATATATATATATATATACATCTATGTATGTATATATATATACATGTGTATATATATGCATATATGCATAAACATATGTATGTATGTTTTACTAATAGTTCTGTTATAATTTCCCCATTTCTCTATAATACTGAATGTGACATAATGTAACTCCTCTTATACAAATGCTCTATTTGTCAACAGACTACAAAGAATGTGGGAACCAAAGTAAAATTAGAATTGTGGCAGCTCAATGAATGTACAAATGTATATATGCAAAGACAAGAATAAATTGTGTAGCCATTGACAATCTACAACATGTTGTTTGCAAGGATTTCAACTTAAATCAATTAGAAGAATACCAACAGACTAATTGTACAAAATGTCTATAACACCAAAGATGCACAGAGTATTCAATCTTACAGTGTGGGAAAATATACTGGAAAGTATGCATGGAAATAACTTGATTCAATTGCATTTTTAGAATAGCCATTCTAGCATCATCAATTTGTGCTCCAAAATATGCAAGAAAATATATTGATTTAGTTGCATTGTTAGAATAGCCATTTCAGCATTATGAATATCTTATGTGCATACTGCACAATTAAATGCTTTATTCTTAACAAATAAAAATTTCAAACAAATATTGTACCGGCCAAAGATATAAAGTTGAATAGATCAAAAAACTATTACAATAACACTTAAAATGCACCAGACAAATTTTGCAGAGATTGTTCCATCATATAATTGTTTCCATAGCATTAAGAAAACATACAATAGTAGAATGCATTAACCCTTGCGTGAGCAAACACTTACCATTCAGGCTCCTTACCTCTATGCAAACATTGGTATACCACCACAACCTCCATTGAAAATTTGAGCTACATCACCTGACACTAAATATTATATAGAAATAGAGAAATTGTAAAAAGAGCTATTAGAATAACACTAAATAGCCACTGAATCAAAATATTTTCTTGTATATTTTGGAGTATACTTTCCCACACTACAATATTCAATATTACATTTACTTCCTGCTATGCTATTGCACCACAATTGGTCTATATACACATATTCAATTTTTTTATATATATTCAAACATATACATATACATAGACATATAGTTGGCCTAGGATGAATTTGAAATTGGAGTTACATTGTATGGCAGTAGATATTATAGAGAAATAGAGAAATTGTAAAACAACTGTGGGTTATGTCTTTCACTTTGTGCTTATTATTCCTTGGTATTATTTCACTTTGTGCTTATTAACCCTTGTGTGAGCAAACACTTACCATTCAGGTTCCTTACATCTATCCAAACATCAGTAGACTGCCACAACCTCCATTGAAAATTTCAGCTACATCACCTGACACTAAATATTATATAGAAATACAAAAATTGTAAAAAGAGCTATCAGAATAATAGTAAATAGTCACCAAATCAAAATATTTTCTTGCATATTTTGGAGTAAAATTTCCCACACTGCAATATTCAATATTACATTTACTTCCTATTGTGTTATTGCACCACAATTGGTCTATATATACATATTCAATTTTATGTTCTATATTCAAACATATACATATACGTAGACATATAGTTGACGTGTGAATTCCAAGTTGGAGTTACATTGTCTCGTAGCAAATATTATAGAGAAATAGAGAAATTGCAAAACAGCTGTGGGTGATATATTTCACTTTGTGCTTATTATTCCTTGTTATATAGTTGTATCTTTGATGTTATACCCATTTTGGAGAGTTCAAAGAGATTATACCTATGTCTGGATGGAGGAATTACAGTTAAATCGCTTTTCACAAAAAGTATGGCTAGGGATAGTTTTTCTCCTCTATTCATTTACTATTTGTAGTTATCTCTATCCACTTTTGGTGTTATACCCTTTAGCATAGGAGCTGGGTTTTAAGAAATAAGAGAAAGAGAATACCATGAAACATATTAATAGAAAAAAAGCAATCCATGCAACTGTTGGAATTTAGCTATCAGCTATGTGTTTGAAATTTCCACTGGGGTTTCCATAAAAGGAAAATGTAGAAACATTGGAAAATCCAATGTTAACAATAGACTATATTTATTATAGTCAACTGCATGTAACAATCCATGCATAAATGTATATGTATAGAAAAAAATATATAAAGGCTATCTAGCCATGTAGAGAGGGGAAGTTTGAATGTATAAATCAGGTAAATATAAATATATAAAACAAACCTTGTTTAAACTTACATCTATGGTCATATTTGCAGCACCAATTGTCCAACACATGGGTTGCACTTGTGCCTGTCAATCTATATTTACATTAAGGCCAGCATGATATCACTGCAAAGCAACATTTATTTTACTATATCAAAATACATGTATGGAATTAGATAAGTACGGAATGGGGAAAACGCATTGTAGAATGGCTTACTATAACAACATGAGAGGAAATGGCATAGTATGTGGCGCGGGATAGCTGCAAAGCTCTCCAAACTGACACCTACATATACATATACATACATGCATACATATACATACATATACATATACATATATACATATCTACATACATATACATATATAGATATACATAGACATATATACACATATACATACATATACATATACATACACATATACATATACATATAGATATACATATACATGAAAGCCATCCTTTGATATGCTGAAAAATAGGAATGCATATCTAGTTCCACATCTATATGCTTTGTGAAGATGACCCATGTATATCAATTTTATTCCTAGTTTCACCCATGAACAATTTCCTCAACCTGTAGATCCTATTGTTAGCCATAACTTGAGCAGGTGTCGAGGATAGATTTGAGTTTTTGATTACCCAAGCAACAATTGAAAAAATTCGGCCTTGGAAGATAACATGGGGGGAAAAGCTTTTTCAAGTTATTGTCAAAAAGAGTTCTTCATAGTATACACAACAACTTTCAATTAACCTTTTTGCTTGGATTCCATATCTTTGATTGGCTATTTCGAGTGTGAGGACCTCGATCATGAACAAGGATGTGTGGGACAATGAATATTGCATCGACTCATTTCCATGGCATTGTGGAACAATGGTAGGATGTATCAACTATCACATGAGTGAGCAGTTACCATTTTGTGTCCATTGGGTGGTGTACGATCAACAAGCCATGTTGCCAATAAACTCCATGGTCACTATGGACATGTCGAAGCAACCCATGAAAAATAGCATGGAATTTTATCACTTATCACAGGAAAGAAAAGCAATGTAGACAAGAATATATATTTTGTGAATGCAATATATACGAACAGTGAAACAACGAAATGATGAAAAAAGAATTTTGTACACAAACATTTGCAGCTATTTGAATCATATAAAGCTAATAGAAAACATAACAGGTAGACATTAAAATCTGCATCAATTTGTAACAACCACAACTATATTTTTACAACAATGTATGTTAGAATTAGCTAAAAGAGAATTGTAGGTATGCTAATAAACAATTCACATCATAGAATTTTAAAAGACTCAAACAAAGATAAGAAAATGGAATATATAGAAGAGTGTATTGTTCTAAATGTGAGGAAGTATATTGATTAAGTTACATTTTAAAAAGAGCAATTGTGTTGTTGGTTTCATAGTGAACTATTGTAAAAATGATACTATTGTTTGACACCAGAGTTTTTGTAAAAATCGTCAGCCTCTGCTCCATTTTATGGAAGCCTGGAGGGTTTCAAAACTGTGGCGCTATGCAATCTATAGGTCATTTTACTTGGGTGTTTTGTTTTCCATTATCAATTTTATTCCCAGTTTCAGCCATGAAAAATTTCCTCAACTTGTAGATCCTATTGTTAGTCATAACTTGAGCAAGTGTCGAGGATAGCTTTGAGTTTTTTATTACCCAAGGAGCTATTGACAAAATCTGGCCATGGTAGATAACATAGGGGGAAAATCTTTTTGAAGCTATTGTCGAAAAGAGTTCTTCATAGTATACGCAATAGCTTTCAATTAACCTTTTTGCTTGGATTCCATATCTTTGATCAGCTATTTTGAGCGTGAGGACCTCGATCATGAACAAGGATGCATGGGCTCTATAAAAGTAGTTTTCCAATATGCTTAGCCTCTTCAAGAAAGCTCAAATTTGGCTGGCAAGTTAAACATACAAAAATATTATAGCCAATAACTATCACACGTTTTCATCTATGCTACTCAGGAAGCATCACCAACCACCTCAAATTTTTCATTTTTTTTCCAATGATCTGATTGCTGTTATCTAGTCTTATAATCTCTTCTTATTCACAGTTGGATTGAAGTTCATTTGTAAAGGTAATTGTTCTATTTAGCATATAAACTAGAATGTCAACACTCCACTTCTTGAACTCTATTTCCCAAGGGAAAAGGATATTTCTTTGAGCAATAATCAAAAGACTGTTGCTCCAAAAAACATGCTTTTCCCTATGAAAAGAGAGTTCAAAAAGTGCAGTATTAACTTTCCAGTTTACATACTAAACAGATCAATGACTTTTGCAAATAAACGTCAATACAACTGTGCATATGAAGACATTATAAGACTAGCTAAGGGCAACAAGATCACGGGAAAAAAATTGAAAAATTTGGGGAGGTTGGTGATGCTCCGTGAGTGCCATAGAAGAAAAAGTCTACTTGTTATTGGCTACAATATTTTGTATGGCTAACTTGTCAAACAAATCTGAGTAGGCCAAGCACATTAGAAACCTACTTTTACATAGCCCAAGCCTCCTCATTCTTAATGAAGGTTGTCAGGCTCAAAATAGCCAATCAAAGATATAGAATTATTGAAGTTTTCGCTGGAATTTTGGTCAAACCAGCCGCGAATTGGATTTTCCGGCATCAGGGGCCTATAGGCCAGTGGGGAGGGGACCCTTCTTTTTGTGGTGATGTGGGCATTGGTTATTATGTGGGTTGGTGGTGGTGAAAATGTTGTCATTGTAATGGGGAAGGTGAATGGTAGGTGTTCGACATGGTCTCCTCAAAAGGTGAAAGGTGAATGGTAGGCGCTTGCTCACCCTATGGTTAATGCATTATGTGGTTGTTGTATGATAGAGGTAGATGAAGTAAATACGGATGGACAAAGTAAATTCAATATTGAATGTAGCAGTTTGGGGGAGTATACTTTGATTAAGTTGCATTGTGCAAATAACAATTGTGGCGCTGGTTTGATACGCGATTGTTCAAAAAGCATCTTATGCCAGATTGAAAACTATTGTTCTCTGGAATCCGTAAGTCATTTTACATGGGTGGTTTGCATGGATGATTAATATATATATATATATATATATATATATATATATATGTATATGTATATGCATATATATACATATATACATATATATACATGTACATATATATATGTATATATATACATATACATATGTATATATATATGTATATATATATACACACACACATGTATATAGATGTGTATACACATATATTTTCTCATGAGTTTTGTAGCACACCATTGTAAAAACCCTCTGGTGGATGGTGGGGAAGCCATTGTTTTATTGTGTGGCAACGAGGGCATTGCTAATTGTGTGGGTTGGTGGCGATCGAGAATGGTGTGGTGGATACAAGGAATGTGAATGACAAGCATTTGTTGGTGTGAAGCTCAACGTTCCCTATTGTTGCACGATGGATATACACATCTTTATAGTCTGCTAACAAATAGAGGAATTGTATAAAAATAGCTACATTATGTGCCATTGAGTATTGTAGAAAAATGGGCAAATTGTAACAAAACTATTAGTAAAACATACATACATATATTTATCCATACATACATATATATAGAGCTGGAAGTAGACATGCATTGATCTTTGCAAAGACTTCAAAATATATTTTCGTTAACCATTGTATCCATGTGCTCTTATGATGTGCATTTTCCTTCATTGCACTTGTTTAACAAAAAATGCATGTATATATGCATGGATATATGTACATGTATATATATGTACATATGTATACATGTATATATATGTCCATATGTTTACATGTATAGATATATGTGCATTTTTACATGGATATTTTTGCATAAATGATTAATTTATTATTCATGCCTTTCGAGCTTTGCTTTTTGTTCCTTTTGATAGCAGGTTGGAGGGTTTATATATATATCTCTATGTTTACATGGGTATTTTGCATAAATGATTAATTTATTGTTCATGTCTTTGGTTCTCTATTTATTGTTGCTTTTGATACCAGGTTGAAGGCGTTTAACACTAATGCACTACAGAATGTGTGAGAAAGTATATTGATTAAGTTGCATTGTCGAGAGAGCCATTGTGGTGTTGGTTTGATAGCACATTATTTATTGTTCATGTTTTTCGTTTGGTGCTTATTGTTCTTGTTGATAGCAGGTTACAAGGTTTTATATTAATTAAGATGCATTGTGCAAATACCGAGTGTGGTGTTGGTTTGGTAGTAGACCATCATTAAAATCATCACGTTCCACTCCATCCTATAGCATCTTGGGGGCGAGTTAAGGTTGTTGTGCCACAAAATTTGTAAGTGGTTAAATTACATGGTAATTTTGCGTCAATGATTAATTTATTGTTCATGTGTGTGTGTGTGTGTGTGTATATATATATATATATATCTATGTCTACATGTATATATATATATATTTGTATGTTTACATGTATATATATGCATATTTATACATGTATATATTTGTCTATATCTTTACACGTATATATGTATGCAAATGTAGACATCTATATATACACGTATATATACGTATATATGTATACATGTATATACATGTCTATATGTTTACATGTATATATATTTGTATGTCTACATGGGTATTTTGTATAAATGATTAATTTATTGTTCATGTGACCTCACGTTTGCTAATTGTTCCTTTCGATAGTAGGCTTGATAGTTTTAACATTGATGTGCTGCAAAATGCATGAGAAAGTATATTGATTAAATCACATTGTCAAAAGAGCCTTCTTATCTATAGATATATATACATATACACACTTCATCGACACTCCAAGCTACATTAGTTTTATTTTAATACCTCTTTTAGAATTTCTCTATTTCTCTATAGTATTTAGTGTGAGGCGATACAACTGAAATGTTTTGATAAAATTAAGAAGATTTAACTACAGTTTCCCCTAAAGCAATGAGTATGAAGCCAAAAATGCACAAAGATAACTACAAACAATAAACAAGGGCCAGAAAAATTACTCACCCCAACCATATTTTTTTCACGGAAGGAAGAAGATTTAACTACAATTTCCCTAAACCCACAATAAATAGAGCTCCCAACGACAAAGATATACACAAATAATCAAAATAGTAGACCAACAATGACAGAAACAAGATTTAACTACAAAAACCCAAAGTTGCATAGCCATAACTACAAACAATAAACAAGGGCCACAAAAAACACTTAGCCCAACCCGACGAGATTAATCTCGTCAGCCAAGCCTTAAATAATATTTTTTGTGTAATAGGTGTGTCACAATTTCTCTATTTCTCTATAATATTGAATTCCAATTAATGTAGTTAGGATTTTGTGCGTAATGTGTGAGGAAGTATATTGATTAAGTTGCATTGTCGAAAGAGCCATTGTCTTGTTGGTTTCATGGTGGACTATTGTTAAAATGAAATCATTGGCCTCTACTTAGTTTTATGGCAGATTGGAGGGTTTTAAAATTGTGGCACTACGCAATCTGTAGGTCATTTTAGTTGGGTGTTTTATATAAATGGTTTAATTTTTGTTTATGTTAAAACTCTTTTTCTCTAGAATCTGTAAGTCATTTCCCATGGATTTTTTCTGCTATGGTTTTGTATGGATGGAGAAATTGCAAATATATAGATATGCAGAGTGTTTGTTATTTGTTTGAAGTTTCCAACAGGATTTCTGTCAGCCAAGCCATGAAGAGGATTTGTTTATGTTTAACCTCAGAGATAGAAACATATAACAAGAAGATATTAAAAATAAATTAATCATCTATTCAAAGCACCTATGTAGAAAAGAGTATAACCCGACAAACTTGATTGAAAATTCGAGTTGCATCACCTTACACTAAATATTATAGAGAAATAGAGAAATTCTAAAAGGGGCATTAGAATAACACTAATGTAGGTTGGAGTCTTGATTAAGTGTGTATATGTGTATGTAAACCATGGGAGGACAATGATCGTATACATGTATATATGCAAACACAAGAAAACATCACATTGTTGTTCAAAATTTACATGATTCTATGATTTGCTTCTATTTAATGTTGGGTTTTCAACAAGTGACATCTTCCTATGGTTCACAAGTGTCTTGCTAACTACATTCTCCTCGTAGTTTCTATGTTTGTGTTTCATATGTGTTTCTAAATAATGTGGCTAAAATGTATAATTGATAAGGCAACTCTTACAATAGATGGTTCATTTATTGTTGATGTCTTCTTATTATATGTTTGTATCTTTGGTGTTATACCCATTTTGGAGTTTCGAAAGAGATTATCGTTCTCTATGGATGGAGAAATTGCATTAAAATATTCTTTATTTCTTCAAAAAATATGGTCAATGTTAGTTATTCGTTCACTCTTGGTCTACATTTTTAATGAGGTTTGTGGGGTTATACTCTTTTTTACATGGGTGTTTAGCATAGATGATTAATTTATTATTAATGTATTCTTGTTATACATTTTTCAATAGGGCTTCCATCAACCCAACCATGAATAGGATTTACTGTCTAATAGCTCTTATCTAGTTCCACATCTATATACTTTGTCAAGATGACCCATGTACATAAACACCTAGAAGTGAAGAGAATTGGAAACAAAAATGCCAAATTTGCAACAAGTATAACATAAAGTGAAATCATACTTACGGGATCAAGTTCTGAAGGCTAGGGGATCATGCTCTCATTGAAACATATAAGAAGAACACATTAACAATAAATTAATCATGCATGCAAAACACCCATGCAAACATCAATATAAGGCCATAACCTCCATTGAAAATTTGAGCTACATCACCTGACACTAAATATTATATAGAAATAGAGAAATTCTAAAAAGAGCTATTAGGACAACAATAAACACCCACCAACACAATTTTATCTCCAATATGTGAATGGTTTCACACAACCATAAACCCTACACACAAATAGCTACAATTCCTGCTATGGTAATAGTTGCAATGCCAAAGATATACACAGATAATCAAAACAATAGACCAATAGCTAGAAAAAGTAGATTTAACCATAATTGCTCCTATGGTGACAGGTATAAAGCCAAAGAAACATATAACAAGAAGACATTAACAATAAATTAATCATTTATGCAAAACAACCATGTATAATAGAGTATAACCCCACAAGCTTCATTGAAAATGAAAACCAAACCATGTGTATGGAAACAAAGATGCACAGAGTATATATATGTGTCTACATATGTATGAATAAACAAGGGCCACAAAAATCACTCAACCCAACCATATCTTTTTGACATGATTTTTAGCTTTTCTTTTAATAGTTGTTTTTCAATTTTCCTATTTTGTTTATAATATTTAGTGGGAAATAATGTTGATTAAATTTTCAATTGAGAAAGTAGTAGAGGATGTGTCTAATACCTGTTATACAATTCTCTATTTCTCTTCGATATTTACTAGTGAAGATTGCTCCATTCAATATTGCATTTACTTCACCTGTCAGCATTTACTTCATCCACCTCCATTGTATGAAAACCATATAATGCATTAACCATTAGGTGAGCAAGAAGTTACCATTCACCTTTTCCCTTTCAACGAGACCACCTGCACTACCACCAGCCCACATATTTGTGAAGGTCCACACCAAACACCTACCATTCACCTTCCCCATTATGATGAAAACACTCCCCACTACCACCAACCCACGTAATTAGCAATGACCACATATAAACCCAAACATGCACAGTGTTAGTTTAGGAACCAAAATCAGTAAATTCTCAGGAAATTGTTAAGGATACATATGGGTACTTGAGTTAGACTCAGGAGAACTTGAGTGAGAGTACAATCTAGTATAATAATGGTTTGATGGATACTCTTCCCCTAAATCAAAAGGGGCTTTCAGATAAGGAATGGGAGTCATGAAAAGAGATAGATAGTCAAGAAGACACTGATAGAGATGATGTCAACTCTCATACCAGGAAGAAGAAGAAGAAGAAAAAAACAACAGAATACTCCAGTAGGAATCTCTACTAGAACTAGAGCTAAGGTAGATTGTAGTACCACAAAGAGTAGTCAAGGAAGAAGATCTGCAAGATGGCATAGGGAGCAGGGAAGCTTTCAAGACATAGCGGATGGTGTTTAGAAAACCATTCCCAAGATTTGTAAATTCCAATCTGTAGAAATGTGAAATCGACATCATACATATAAAATTCTTCATTTAATTAAATGAATCAAATTTATTTAATTAAATCCCTAATGTTCCTCTTTAATTAAATAATTCAAATTTATTTAATTAAATTTCTAATGTTCATCTTTTAATCAAATATATCATTATTTGATTAAATCATCAATTCCCCTTTTTAATTAAATAAATCATCTTTTATTTGATTAAATTTCTAAGGTCATTCCATTAAATTAAATTAATTAATATTTATTTGATTTAGTCTAACATTATCCTCTTTGATTAAATAAATCAAATCTTTATCTAAATCACATTTCTTCTTATCTTTTGATTTAAACCAATGTCATATAAATCTAAAACTAATGGTCACATCATCAAATCTCTCATTAAATTAATTAAACCTTGATTAATTTAATCCTAACCTCCAAATTTCTCTGGATTTTTCCACTTGCACATGAAAATGCATTTAAATGATTTATTAAAATCTCTATTTATTTTCAACATGGCATAATAGAGAAATATTCCTTCAAGTTTGAATTCAAATCTAAGTTGACGTTGTACATCCAACAAGGCACTTATTTCCTCTTACAAGTCCTTTTGTGTTGAGCCAAGTGGCCTTTAATGCATTTTATTCTCCCTCCAACATGTCTTTTCCACATTTTCAAATTCACCTAATTGCAATAAATTGGCACATTCATCAAAACTTGCACATCCTTGGCCCATTCACATGGTGACAAGTGGCTCCTTCCTATTGGTTGGGTTTTTGTCCCACATTCATCCCTTTTTCCTCTTCTCTTATAAAAATCTTCCATAAATGGAGAGGCTATCCTTCATTCAATCATCCACAATCTTATGCACAAGGCTAGTATTCATAGTTTCATGCATTAGTATCCATAATCTTCATGCAAAGTTACTCTCTTCACATTGAGAGCTAATTTTTTCCATTGTCATAGCATTGCATCTTCATCACTAGCTTGTCAAGGGTTGGGAAAGGTTCACTTTTCACAACAAAGTGACACCAATACACTATGGAATAGGTGTGCATTGTGCTTCTTTAAGCTTTTTTCGTTTATATTATTTCATTTTGATCATGAAGTTTGATGCATTATTTCATAGGAGTATTTGTAGGTTTTCATTTGCATGAACTAACCCATTGATAATGAGTATGGAAGTTTAGCCATTTACAGATTTAGGGGTGCTCACACAATCCCCTGGTAAGATATGAAGATTATGTCATGGAATATAAGGGGGTTGAATAGTCTCCATAAGTAGGACGCGCTGCAAAATTTTGTTAGGGATCACAAACCTAATATTTTACTGGTCCAAGAATCCAAAATTACTAAAGAAAAAGTGGAAAAGATTAAAATGTTTAAGTTTTGTGGGGTGCATGGTAATAGTTTTGAAGGTGCCTTAGGGGGAATTGTTACCTTTTGGAATTTGAATTTTATCAAAGGTGAACCGCTATTTAAGAGCTCAAATCATGTGGCTACCAGATTTACCCATACTATGGATAATTTTTGCTAGATTCAGTCTAACATATATTCCCCTAATGGGAAAGGGGCCAGAAAGACCTTTTGGCTAGAGTTGGCTGCATTTCGCAGGAAATTCATTAATGAAGCCTGGGTTGTTATGGGTGACTGTAATACCCCTCTTTAGGAAAGTGAGAAGTTCCAAGGATCCTAGGTGAATCTGGAAAGCAGAATGGACCTTATGGACTTCATTAATAATTAGGCATTAATTGATCTAGAGCTACAAGGATCCTCCTATACTTGTTCAAATTGAAGAACTGGAAAGGACTTAATCCAAGTCAAATTAGACAAAACTTTGATCTTTGATCACTAGTTTTTAAATTATTTTTGTTCCTTAAAGGCTCTCTCTAGGGTGGGCTCTAATCACTTTCCAATTAGTTTTGTGGCAGATCCTATATTCGCTAAGAGGAATTTCCCCTTTAGATTTGAACATATGTGGCTGTCCCACCCTCAACTTTTTGAGGAGGTGAGGAAGTGGTGGAATATCTCGATTCTTGGGACAACTATGTTCAGGGTTGTGAAGAAACTGAGGGAAGTCAAAAATAAGATTAAAAGATGGAATAAAGAAACTTTTCGTAATATCTCTGGGATCAAGTATGAATTACAACTTGATCTGAAGGAGATACAAGAAAAAATCCAACTGGAGGGTTACATTGCTAACAATAGGATGAAAGAAAATGAGCTACTTGTGAAGATGCATGATATAATAGCCAAAGAGGAGGAATTTTGGAGATAGAGATCTAGGGCTCTGCAGCTTTCAACTAAAGATAAAAATACTAGATATTTTCACATGTTTGTGTTGAAAATAGGTCTGCAAATAGGGTTACTCACATTAATTACAATGGAAGCCGTTTTGAAAAGGATGAAGACATCAGAAGACAAGTTGTCCTCTTCTTCAATAATCTCCTTTCGGAAAGTGATGGAATCAATCATGAATTGCAAGATTATCTTTCAGAGGCCATCCCAAAAATTGTTAAGGATGAAGATAGCAAGATACTTTCAGCTATTCCGCCCGAGGAAGAAATTAAGAGAGTTGTCTTTTCTTTTGAAGGCAACAAGGATATGAGATCGGATGGGTTTCCTATGTTCTTTTTTCGATGGTTTTGGGAGATTGAGGAAGAGGATGCAGTGAATGTTGTTAAAGAGTTTTTTGGTTCAAGGAGCCTCCTTAAGGAACTTAATGCTACCTTCCTGGTTTTAATTCCCAAGCAACCAAGAGTTGCGGACTTTGAAGCTTTTAGGCCAATAAGCCTTTGCAATTCCTTCTAGAAAATCATCTCTAAGGTTCTGACTTCAAGGCTTTTGATTATTCTACTTTCCCTAATTTCTCCTCTGCAGAATGGCTTCATCCCAGGAAGGAAGATCCTTGACTCTATTATTACTATCCATGAAAATTTTCATTCCCTCACGGAATCTAAAACTGAAGGTTTTCTTCTCAAATTGGACATTTCGAAAGCCTACGATTGAGTTGATTGGGATTTTTTACTCAAAATTATGAGGGCATTTGGCTTTAGCAATAGAGTCCTTCAGATGGTTGGTCAACTCATTTCTATTGCTTCCATATCTATTATGGTGAACAAATCCCCTTCACATTTCTTTAAGAATTCAAGAGGAATAACGCAGGGAGATCCCATTTCCCCTATTTTATTTACAATTATGGAAGAATGTCTTGGGAGGAATTTGAAAAGATTGGTTTATTATGGGTCTTTAGTGGGATTGAGGCCCTCGTCAAGTAATTTGATCTGCTCCCACCAATAGTTTGTGGATGATACCATTTTGATGGGGAGATCTACAGTGGCTAAAGCTAAGAATCTAAAAAAAGTCCTGGATGAGTATGAGAGGGCTTCTGGTCAGATGCTTAATAGACATTAAAGCTCTCTATTCTTCTTCAATACTCCAGAGCATAGGCAGAATAAGATTTCCATAATTCTTGGATGCAAAGTGGATTCTTTACCATCTATTTATCTTGGTTTGCCTTTGGGCCTCAAGCCACCCGAATCCTTTTTTCTTTGGTTGATAGGTTCAACAAAAAGCTCACTGGATGGAAAGGAGCTCTTCTCAGTCAAGCAGGTAAAATCCAGCTTCTCAAAGCTACTCTTTAGAACCTTCCAATATATGCTCTAATTATTTTTAAAATCCCTTCCAAATTTGTGGATGCTATTGAAAAAATCCAAAAATGTTTTCTTTGGTCGGGTGTTGAAGAAAGAAAAAGAATGCCTCTCATTGGCTGTGACTCTATTTGTAAACCTAAAAAGTTGGGAGGTCTGGGCCTTAGAAAGATTAGAATGATGAACAAGGATCTCCTTGCTAAGAAAATATGGAGAGCTTTCTCATCTAATGGAGAATGGAACAACATTTTAAAGAGAAAATATATGGAAAATATGGGAACTCTCAATACTCTGCTTGAGTCTCCAAATCTGCCCCATGGATCGGCTTTCTGGAATGATATGATTAGAGGGTGACATATTATGGATTTGGGAGTTGGGTGGATTATAAGAAGTGGGAATCAAGCTAGGTTCTGGGAAGATAGGTGGTTATTGAAGGAGCCCCTAATTTCTTATGAAAATTTATATAGGTGGGTTGATACATGCAAGGCAACTTATGGCATTCATGTTAAGGACTACTAGAGAAATGGAGGTTAGGTGAATTTGTGCCAGATTAATTTGGACCTTGCTTCAATTCAATCCTCTATAATGGCTGCTAGGAAGGGATCAAATCAATAGGATGATCTTTTAGTTTGGACGGCTAACCCTTCAGGCAGCTACTCGGTTTCTGCATCTATCTCTTTGTTGTTCGGTTCTCCTACCTCCTCTCCCTTTTGGGATAAAGTGTGGGTTAAACATTTGACTCCTAAAGCTAACATTTTTTTTTGGATCCTTCTTCAAAATAAAGTTCTCACGGTGGATAATCTCTATAAGTGTGGATTCCAGATCCCTAACTGATGTTACCTATGTAAGGAAGAAGCAGAAACTGCTAACCACCTGTTCATTCACTATCTGTATGTGACCACTATCTGGGGAAGATTTTTATCTCTTTGGAAGCTCTCGTGGGTTTTTCTTGGCACCATTGAAGACTTTTTTATTCAACGGAATGACCCTTCCTTGAATCCTTCTATCTACCAACTATGGGCTTTTACCTTTCCTTATACAGCTTGGTGTGTGTGGAAGGAATGAAATAATAGAATCTTCAAGGAAAAGGAAACTCTAGAGAATATTGTGTATGAGAAAACTTACAGGTTAATTGTGGAAAACTTCAATAACATCCCTTATCATAAGAATAAGATGGAGGTTGTAGTTTGTTCTAACTACGACCTCAAGATGGCTAACTTAGATTGGAACATCAAAAGTGATGTTTCTAAGGCCTCAAGACCTGGGAAAAAGAATCATGAAGGTGTTAATTGGAGTCATCCTCCTAGGGGATGGATAAAATCTAATTTTGATGGGGTGGCCAAGGGAAATCTAGGGCTGGCTGGGAGTGGGGGAGTGATAAGAGACTATAATGGAAAGTTTGTTGCGGTGGTGTCCATCTCCTTAGGCACACAATCTAACCACTTAGTCGAAGCCATTGGAGCATTCTAGGTTATTGACCTAGCTAATAGATTGAACTTGAAAAATATATGGATAGAAGGTGACTCTAAAATTATTATTGAGTGCATCCTTGGCAAGTCCCCCCCATCATGGACCATTAAATGTTGGATTGAAGATGCTAAAGCTATCTTATCCAACTTTGATAAGGTTAGAATATCCCATGTCTTTAGGGAAGCAAATAGTGTTGACGACTATTTTTCTAATGAGGGGGCTAAGCAAAAAGGGCGACATATGTGGCAGAATTATAATGATTTGGGAGCTGATGTAAGAGCCTTAATAGAATATGATATCATTCATGGGAAACCTACCACATTTTTTAATGATAAAGGAGAATGAAGCCAAGTACAGTGATATCACTTGATTTGATGATGTTGCCGCTATTAACTCAAAAGGCTGTAAGGTCTGACACGTTTTGTGGGTGCTTTGGTTCGGCTATTGGCTCTTGGTTCAGGGTATTTGCACTATTAGCAATAAAAGTAAGGCTAATGTGACAATGGGGGGAAGCAAGAAGAGGGTGGATCCGACTAGCTATGAGATGCATAAGAGAAGTCGGAAGGTTTGGAGGAAAATCGAGCAGAGTGGGTTGTAGTCATTCATCGAGAAGCTTCATGGCCCAAAGCCAAAAGTTACAAAGTATTTTGCTAAACACTAGAGGAATGGTGAAATTATTCTCTCAGGGAGAAAGGTTAATGTGAATGAGAACCTTATTGGGGAAATCATTGGACTCTCGACCGAGGGGGTGAAGTTCTTTCGTGATAGAATTTTTTTAGATGAAGCGATTATCAGTTTTCCCAAAACTGATAAGGAAAGGAAGGAACTGGTCAAGGTTTCTAATAGTTATTTTGATGTTGGGATGATCAAGAAGATTTGGAGGGAGGTGCTCAGAATTCTTATGGAATACATTATGCTGGATGGTAGATTTACCAAAGTCGACAGGTACCATTTTTCCCTCAATCATTTTTGTCATAAGGTAAGGGTTTCATTTCCTCATTACTTGTGTTTCTCCTTGAATAATAGTATTGAATAACATAGAAAGAGTCCTAAGAATAATATGGTCTTGCATATTGGCCTTATTCAGCTTATTCATGAGCATTTTAAATACATGTTGGCCTTGTCTAACCCTGTATCAACTTAGACCTTAGAAGGTTATGATACTAATAGTAGTGTGACTGAGGGAAAAGATGACTCAAACACTGAGTGGAAAGAGGAATATCCTCCCTCCCCAAAAAAGTCAAGTAAGAAAACCCTTCTAAGAAAGCCATTGAATAAAAAAGATTGCATTGTGAAAACCCCCATTGGCTCTTCTCAGGAAGAGAAAATATTGAAGGACCCACCTGTGAAAGAATTGGTTTCTTATTCTGAGGATTCTTCAGAGGATAACACTGATGCCCCTAAAGCCACTAAGTATTCTTATACCTCTTACCCTGCCACTGATAGAGAGAATAGACCCATATACCCTTGTGATCTCAACCCTGATGACAACTACTTCAAGCCAGCCTAGGAATTTCTTGATGATATTTTGGCTATTGCAAGAAATGGGGCTGTTGACTACTTCAGGATCTAGAAGTGGGATTTTCATGAGATTAAGGACCTAAGCTTAAAAGGGTTGTCACTAGAAAGCTAGAAGAGATGTAGGATAAAGGAGCATCCCAAAATACTGTTGGGGCTTCTTGGACTGAGGATGAGATGAAGAAAGATTACGAGAATAAGGTTAAGCAACTAGAAGGGGAAATTGGTAGAATCGGGGATACTATGAAAATTGTCATGGAGCATATCCATAGAGTTGTGAAACAAAATGCTACTATCTTGAGTACTTTGGTGGAAAAGCTGGAAAACACCCATCAAGGGTTGCTAGTTGTGGACTTGGAAGCAGACAAGGAGAAGAGTAAGAAAGAGGATGTTGGCCCCTCGAAGAGGACTAGGGACAACCTAAAGAAAAAGGAGGATTCTTCACCTTAAGAGATCCAAGTTTTGAAAAATGGCACCCAGGAGATGTGCAACCTTGAAGCTAAGGTTGCAGAGACTTTAAAATCCTTAGGGTAGCTTTGATTGTTTTGTGCAGGTCTCTTGTTGGCCTTTGTTGGCTCTTGGTTGGTGGTTGTTGTCCTTCTCTATCTTTTTCTATGTTGCAACCTTCCTTTCTTTGGGTACTTTGATGGTCCTTTTTTCTGTTGTTTGTAAACTTTGTGGTTTTGGGTCCCTGTAAAACTCATTTTTTCCTTTATCAAAAACTATAAACAAAAAACAAGGCCAACAAAAATTACTGACCCCAACCATATTTTTTTGATGATAGGAAGAATATTTTACTGGAACTTCCACAAAGTGACATTAAATAGAGATCCTAAACCCAATTCGTGGCAATAATATGTGCACAAAAAACCAGCACCCCACACACTTAATTGAAACTTTGGCCTACATTAGGTGGGCCTAAATATTATAGACAAATAAAGAAATTGTAAAACAGGTTTTAGAATAACACTCAACATCAAAAAATTACTAACGCTCACCATTTTTTTTTGACAAATCAAAGAGGATTTAACTGGTATCTATCCATGTTGAGCTCCCCACCAGCTAGCCACATCCTCATCACCAGCAAATGCAAAATAGGGCTTGTCCTACAATAGTTGTGTTACAATGCCTTTACTTCTCTATAATATTTAGTTCAGGGAATGTAACTTCAATTTGTGATTAAGTCTATGGCATTCTCATGTAGTCAAAATGTATACTCCTAAAATTGAAAGAAAATATTTTCATTATGTCGCATTGTCAGAATAGCCATTCTAGCATTATGAATATGTGCTCCAAAAGAGGTATTAGAATAACACTCAACACCCAAAAATTAGTAACCCTATCCATATTTTTTTGACAAAAGAAAGAAAATTTAACTACAGTCTCTCCACCCCCAAAGACCGATAATCTCCTTCAAGTCTCGAAAATGGGTATAACACAAAAGATAAAAACATAAAACAAGAAGAAATTGACAATACAATAATCATTTGTGCAAAGCACCCATGTAAAAATGAATATAACCCCACAAGGTTCATTAATAATTCGAGCTACATCAACACAAATAGAGTAATTGTAAAAGACCTACTATACTAATACTAGAAAACCACCAAAGTAGTTTTATCTCCAATATGTTAATGCTTTCATACAAACCTAAACCGTACACACAAATAAATACAATTGCTCCCATGGTAATGGCTACAATGTCGAAGATACACACAGACAACCAAAACAATAGATCAAGAGTGTCAAAATAACCAACCCCAACCATATTTTTTGAGGGAAGAAAGAAGATTTAAGTGAAATTTCTCCATCTATAGAGAACAAAAATCTCTTTCAAATATGAAAAATAGGTATACACATAGACAACCAAAACAATAGACCAATAGCGAATGAATAACTAACCCTAACCATATTTTTTGAAGAAAGAAAGAAGTTTTTTTGTAATTTCTCCATCCATAATGAATGATAATCTCTTTCAAAACTCCAAAATCGGTATAATTCCAAAGATACAAACATATAATAAGAAGACATCAACAATAAATGAACCATCTATGTAAACTACCCATGTAAAAGGACTTACAGATTTTAGAGCAGAAGAGTATTTGTGAAGGTCCATGCCAAATACTTACCATTCACCTTCCCCATTATGATGAAAACACTCTCCACCTCCACCAACCCACATAATTAGCAACTCCCACATATAAACCCAAAGATGCACAGTGATAACTATAAACAAAAAAATCCAATAGTTACTTCGAGGCTGACTCCATTAAAGCTCTCTAGAGAAAATTACTTCACATCATTATGGAGTATATCATCCTGGATGGATGGTTCACTAGGGTCTACGACTATCATTTTTCCTTGCTCAATCATTTTCGCTATAAGGTCAGGGTTTCTCTCCCCTACTACTTACTTTTTTCCTTAAGAAAAAATTTGGAAGACCATAAGAAAAATGCTATAAGATATCCTATATTACATACTGGTCTAATAAGATCAATTTTTGAAAATTTCCAAAAAATATCGACCCTTGCTAACCTAGATGCCTCTTCGACTTCTGAGGATGATGAAATTGAACCTAGTTGTTTAGGGAATAAACCTAATTTGAGTCCTGTAAGGATGGTCCTGGACGCTCCCATTGCTCAGACTGGAAAGAAAATCCAAGTCTATAATCCCCAGCCTGTTAAAGTCTGCCCTGCTTCTAAGCCTAGAAGTTCTACCCCCAAAGCCAAATGCGCCGGAAAGAATTTCCCTGTTAAAAACCTTGTTTCTTACTCTGAAGATTCTCCTAATTCTGATGAACCTGGTGCAAATAACAATTCTTCCTCTTATGTCCCATCGATGGACAAAGATGATAGAATTGGGTCCCTTGGAGCCTCTGACTCTGCTAAAAAATTGCCTCAATCTTGATACAAAACCTATTGCTGATTTTCTGGGCATAGCTAGGAATAATGACATGGACTACTTCAGAATATCAAAATGGGTCTTTCATGAAATTAATGACCTAAAAATCAAAAAATGGGCCCTCTAGAGTAAATTGGAAGAAGTGGAAGCTAAGGTTTCTGTGTTGTGTAAGAAGGATGAAGAGCATAATGAGAACGTTGCTAGTAAGGACATCCAGGACTACGTGGGTAAGGATAGAAGGATAGAAATTGACTTTGAAAAAATAAAAAATGTTGTGAAGATAATTATTGAACAAAATAATAGAATGGCAAGACATAATGCTATCATTATCAACGTAATGACTAAAAACATAGAAACTGATGTTCTATCTTCTTAGTTCCTTTTGTTCAGCCACAAGAAAACTAAAACAAAGCTTCTCCCATAAGCTATGTAAGAGTCGAGCAAATGGAAGGAAAGCCAAAAGCATTACTTACAATAAATGTTGATTTAACAACCAGCAAGGAAAAACTTGTAGGTTTAGATTTTGCATTAAATTCAAATTTAAAGCAATCCTATACATATGGAAAGAGAAATTATTGCTAGAAAAATATATGGAGGAGGAATAAATGCAATAGTTGGGATTAATTTCCAACACTCCCCCTTCATCACAAATAGCTAACATTCTTCTCAAAATTTCTGGAGCATCTATCTTCACTTCCAATTTTGAAATTTCTGGTGCATCTGCTTCACTTACTATTTTTAAAGTTCTAGCGCATCTATCTTCACTTACAGTTTTGAAAGTTCTGGTGCATTTGTCTTTAGCTATAGTTTTGAAATTTTTGGTGCATCTGTTTTCAACATAGACACCCAAACAACTTCTTAAGTATTCAAATGCATCCTTTCCTAGTGGTTTAGTGAATGTATCAGCAAATTGATCTTGAGACCTACAAAATTCCAAAAAGATCTCTCCATTGTTAATCATCTCTCTAATGAAATGATATCTAGTATTAATATGTTTGCTTCTCTTGTGAAAGACTAGATTTTTGGATAGTGTTATAGCTAATTTGCTGTCACAATGTATTTTTGTTGTATCTTCTTGTTCATGCTTCAACTCTTTCAACACTCTTCTCATCCAAATTGCTTGGAATTTTGCCCCTATTACTGCTACATATTATACTTTTGTTGACAAAAGAGTGACAATGGGTTGTTTCTTTAAGTCCCATGATACAACCCCTATTCCAAAATGAAAAATATAACCAAATGTGATTTTTTTGTCATCAATGCTACCATCACAATCACTATCTGTGTATCCTATTAGCTTGAACTCATTTGAACATGAATATTGAATGCCATAATTTCTTGTTCCACTTACATATCTTAAAATTATTTTCCTAGCTTTCCAATGTGAGTCTTTTCGAGACTCCATGAAGCTTGAAATCAGACTTACACCCTACATTATGTATGGCCTTGTGGTTGTTTGGTACATGAGACTACCAACTAGTTTCTTATATAAATTTGGAGCTACATTGGATCCTTTGTCATCCTTGCCTAGCTTCAAACCTGTAACAATTGGTGTTGGTGTTGATTTGCATTTCAACATATTAAACCTCTTCAAAATATCATTAGCATACTTTTCTTGAGAGATGCATATGCCATTTTCATTTTGATTCACCTCAATTCCTATTAAGTATTTCATGAGACCCAAATCATTCATTTCAAATTCCTCTTTTATAGCTCCTTTAAACAAATCAGTGGATAAGTCACCCATGAATATTAAATCATCAATATATAAGAATACAATCAAAATTTCACCTTTTTCATTCATCTTTGTGTATACTGCAGGCTCATTGTTGCACTATTGAAGCCATTTTGTAGAAGATAATAATCAATTATGTTGGACCAATCTCTTGGGGCTTGCTTGAGACCATATAGAGCTTTCTTGAGCTTATAAACCTTGTCTTCTTGGCCTAAAATATCATACCTATGTGGTTGTGTGCTGTAGAAAATTCGACCCTTTTCATGAAAGAGACAATTTTAGGCATAATTAGACCCACTTTTGAGTCCCCTCACATCATTTATCCTTCAAAACAACATTTATAGGCCCCTAAGACCTATTATTTTTTATCTAGAGGCCTGTTTCAAATGAGAAATCACCTAAAACTTGACAAACAACACCTAATTCTTTCAAACCCCAAAAACCCACCTTCAAAAATTAGTAGTGGGACCATTTTCCACCTTGGGATAATGAGTCCCCTCTGGTGGGACCCATTCACCAAGGGTGGCGAATGAGTCTGTTTTGAGGGAAAATTCAATTTTAAGTGAGATTTTGATTAATTCAACTTAAATTATTGGTGAATGTAGGCCACTTAGGTCTAAATATGAGGAAAATAAGGTGTTGTTGCTTACAAATACTCATTTTAAGTCATTTTACACATCTTTTTGTTATTTCACAAAAGTAATTTCTAAAGACAATTCTTCTACAACAAGTCTCATTAGCAAAAGTTAAAGTTTTAGGGCAGCAAACTAGGGCTTTTGTAGGTCTTAAAACTCACTCTTTTAGTCAAGATTCAACGTTGAAAAGGGTTGATGATGGATGCCTATGGTGAATCATGAAGAAATCTAGGTTGAGGACATGCAAGTAGCCATCAAATCACACTTAAAGACTTGGTTTCAAAGTGATTTCATCTTCCTTTTTCACTCTATCTCTAGATTAAGGTTTTCATTTTGTCTACTTTTCATTTGCATATCATTTTATTTCCATTATTGATGTGTTGTAAGGTTTCTAGGGTTGAGATCTTGCATCACACAAATCATATTTGCACCTCTTATTCTAGTACAATAGAATAGGGTTTTTGTCATATTTTAGATTTTCCTAGTCTTTAATACATCTAAGGCTAGGGTTTTATGCAGATTTTTCTCTATTCAAGGTTTAATTACCCAACTAGGGGTTTACTAAGGAAAACCCCCCATAAGATAAACAATTTTAAGCTATTTTGTAGGAATTTTCTAAGATCCTGAGTCAAATTTCTATCAGAAATTGCTATGCAGGTGTCAAGGTGGAGAACAGTGATTTTAAGTTGTAGAAATTTGAAAGTGGACTGATTTTCCATGCATGGCGAATGAGTCCCTTCTGAGATGAATTTTTTAGTCGGATACAGATCCTAGTTCTCGGTTGACAGAAAACAGCTTTTGTGCAGAAAAACCCAAAACTGGGACTGATTCACCCAAAGTGGCAAATGAGTCACAATCAACTCAAAATGAGACTTCATCAGTTTTCTAGATTTTTCTCCAATCTTCTTCAGTTTTCCAAGTGCACACATTCTAAAAAATAGTCTTTTGTTTGGATTAATTTGCATTCTTGTTCATTCTTTTAAGCTTCTTGCAAACAACACTTTGTTTTCAAACATTGCATAAATCTTAGGTTTTGCATACATAATCAGTCATATAGATTACTTAATTTCACTTAGTTCATTTCATTTAGTCTAATTAACATCCTACATTGCATAATTTGAATGAACCTAGTTAGCATTTTTGGCCTACCTCTCTCATTTTAGGTGAAAAACCCTACAAGAGTTAGAGATCCTTGTGGTGCCAAAAATATACGGTTCATTTTGGTGAACCTTCATTTTGAATATTCTATTATTCTTATTTTCATTTCTATTTGCATCTTAGGACTTAAGGACTATCATTGCATTGTTTTGCATCTTAGGTCTTCTTAAACATTGCATTAGTGAAAGTATCATTTACACTTCGTTATTGCATAGATTTCATTAAATCATTCCAACATTCTTCACTTGCATTCTATTTCTACATTGTATAGACCTAAAAACATTCAGAAAAGATAAAAATATCATTAAAAACTTAAAAAAATTATCCCTTAGGACTCATTCGCCACCTTGGGTGAATCAGTCCCACTATAGTTTCTAAGTTAGAATTTCTAGATTTTAGTTTATTGCATTACATATTTCTATTATAGTTCATTTTTTTACGTCTTCTTAGCATAAATTTCACTTTCTTTCATGGCATTTATGGATAGTCTTAGATTTTTGCAACTTTCCTTTTCAGTATTTGTTCCTAGTTCTTTTAGATCAGATTCATCAATACATCAAAACACAAAAACTGAAACATCAAACTAGCCCTTCAAACAAATGATTCAAGTTAGAAATAACATCTCATCCAAGCCTCTTAGTAGTGATGATGTTGACAAGTTAGATAAAGTTCTTTAGGACTTCCTCTCACTCACTTCATCCTCTAATGTTTGTAATGAGAAACCTAAATTGCTTAACAATAAAACCTCCCTCAAACCTTTTTCTTGTGAATACTTTGCTTTGTTAGATGAATCCCTTCAAGACTTCATCTCGCATAAGTCATCCATTAAGGTTTGTTGTGACAACCTTACGATAACGACCATCAACACCCCTAATGCTTCTCTTCAACACCTTACACTAATAGACGATAATTTACCCCTCAAACCTTTTAGTCATGATGATTTGCACTTGTTAGATGAGTCCTTTCAAGACTTCATCTCACCTAAATCATCCACTATGGTTTGTTGTGAGAAACTTAAAACCAAGGATGTTAATGTAATTCAACCTCAACTTATTCTTTATCCACCCTCACATAAACTTCATCCCTCTAACCAACCCCAGTACACTCTTTACCCACCTAAAACTAGTGTGTTGTGGCAATCAAGTAATGTTACTATTGCTCATACATATAATACCTGAAACAACCCAGATCCACCACAACCACTCCCACCCTCTTTATCTTTACCCAATCCACCTAGTGTTCCTCACTACAACCTACACACAAAGGAGTGTGATCTTGTTGAACAATTAAAGAATACTCCTGCCAAGATTTCCCTTTGGGATTTACTTCAAAACTCTCTTAATTATCACATCATTCTTCAAATAGCCTTAAAAAAATTTACAATTCCTCTTGGTACCACTCTGAATGGTGTGTCAGCTATAATCCAAAAAATGAATCTTGGTATTACTTTCCATCAACATCAGCTCCCTCCTTTATAGTTGCATAAAAAAAATGAAGCCTTTGTGATAATTGCTCAATACAATTGCATAGGTATCAAATGAACCCTCAATGATAATGGTTCTTTTCTTAATTTTTGTAGTGTGAATCTTCTTGATAGATTATGCATTGACAAGTCATAGATAATACCTGATTCCATATCCATTCAAGGATTTGACAAGACAACAAAGCAACCACTTGGGATAATTACTTTACCTATTACAGTTGGGGTGGCTACTTTGCAAACTCTTATCCATGTCATGTTGTATGATCTTTCATATAATCTTCTTTTAGGTACACCATGGATTCATGAGATGAATGTAGTTCCTTCAACCCTCCATTTCTTCATGAAATGCATCCATGAAAATCATATTTATCAAGTTGAAATAGACCCCAAGCCTGAAAGTTGCTTTCACCTTGAAAAAGGAGCTACAAGTCCTCTAAAAACATTAATACCAACATCCAACATAGACCCTCTTGAAATTGAGCAAGACAATATGGAATCAGTATCTAAATTATTTGGTGATGATTGGGGATCCTTAGAATTCACACCATTGTTTATGGGAGAATACATAAGCACACAAAAGAAAGATGAGAAAGAAGATCAACCAACAATCACGGCAACTCAAAATTCTTAACAATCATCTATCTCCTATAATTTGGATGAAAACACAACATACACAACAAATTTTGATGAGATAGATTATCAATCCTCACCTAATCTGCAAGAAATGGAAAGAATTTATGGAAAAGGCTATGAACTTGCAAAACAATTTGGATATACCAGAAAAGGATGTGGAAAACATGAACAAGGTATTTGTGTCCCTATTGAACATGGTACGCAAGAGACCAAAACTGGATTGGGATATTCTTTTTCTAAAATGACAAAAGCTACTCAACGACCATCTTTGAACATTAACACTATTACATGTCAACCAAACCATCAACTCACAATTAAACATCCTGAATTGCTTGATATAAACTTACCATTGTCATGGAAGTATGTTGATAGTGATGAAACTTTGAAACAAATGTTAGGTGTTTATGATAACACATCGTCACTTACTTCCATGAAATGAATTCCTCGTGCTTTGATTGTTACCAAGCAAGAAGAAAGTGATATCACTAAAGCACCCTATGAATCTAAAGTTCCTAAATCCAATGCACTCCCTTTAGGAGATACAATTGATGTGCCAATGGACATTAATGATAAATACAAAGTTATTAAGATTGGGAAGTGCCTTGACAAAATACTGACCTTGGACATGAAATTGAGGATAGTTACACTCAAAATTTTGAGATGGAACAAAAAAAAGGATCGAAGTGCTCTAATTCTACTTTCTAAACTACTAATTTATTTTGAAAATGGTTGAGATTAAGGGGTTCAAAAGAGGGATGTACAAAAATTGGTGTTGTTTTTGTCAGAAAAACATAACATAGCAACTCTTGTACGACCTGAACACGGTGAAATTTTTTGTAGTATTTTTAAAATCACTATGGTCAGAAGTTAGCTAATAGCATCTAGTTGGTGCACAATTTTTCTGATAATTTTTTAATGAATATTTGATTTTTTACTAATTTTCTAAGTGGGAACTTCTTGAAAAGCAGAATTTTAGCTGTGCTCCCCCTACAATTTTTTGAAAATAATTGATTTTTTTTTTCTTTTTTTTAATAAATGTGTAGAATGGAGTCTAGTTTCTAAAAATGTAATTTATTTGAAATTTTGATGAACGGTTAATTTATAACAAAAAAAACACTAAACACTATTTTTTGGAAAAAAAAAGACATACAAACAAAATAAATTATGGATGAATGGCTTAACATTGTCAAAAAGTGAAAAAAATTACATTTTTGGATAGCTAAGAGAGAACCTAACATTACCCATGTTTTCAATTTTGTCAATATTGAACTAGATTCTGATCTTGATGTGACAGGACACGATTCTATAAAAATTGTAGAATTTGTAAAAAATGCGTCTCACAGTAGTAGGAATGCCCTCAAAATAGCTGGGTTGGTACTCCAAAGACAAATAATTTCACTTTTTTCTTTGTTTTAATGTGAAATAATGGGTGCAGATTATAGTCGATATTGCATTTTAAAAAATTCATAAGTGGCTAAGAAGAGTGGTACCCCAACTTCATGCACTTAAAATTGTGATTAACATTGTCCTTCAGAAAATATAAATCAGTGTCAAAGATATACAGAAAGAATGCACTAAGATAGCCTTTGCATGTTAAGTGGAGCTTGAAAAACTCCTTGTTCTTGAAACAAAATTCAAACCTGTCAGTTAATTCTCTTGGATCATTATCGTGGGTTGTAAACTGGAAGCAAATCATAATGGAATATGAACATATTTTGAGACTTAGATGAAATGTACTCATACAAAGATGAATTTTGCTTCCTAATATAGACATGATCATGGATTCTTCTAGACAATGGCACAATTTGTCATTCATGGATGGATTCAATATAATCAAATCCTTCAACCCTCAAGATCAATATAAAATAACCTTTACAACTGTTTGGGGAACATTTTGTTGGGTTGTGATGTCCTTCGATCTAAAGAATGCCAACACAACTTATCAACATGCAATGACATTAATCTTTCACGATTACATTAAAAAAAAATTGGAAGATTATGTGGATGATATCCTAGCTAAATCTTTAACATGAAAAGACAATGTAGATGTCCTTCACAAAATATTCGAACAAATATGTAAATACAATATGCGATTGAATCCAAAAAAGTGTGTATTTGGCATAGATAGCAGTAAACTTTTTGGGTTTGTGATATCTCACAGAAGTATCGAGGTGGACACAAAGAAAATTGATGCAATCATTAACATGCCACCTCCTAGAAATATTTCTCAATTACACACATTACATGGTCAAATTCAAGCTATTTGTTGTTTCATTGCATCTTTAGCCAATCACACATTTCCTTTCACGCATCTCCTTAAAAAGGGTATACCTTTTGATTGGGTTGAGGATTGTAAACATGATTTTGAGAGTTTAAAGGAATACCTTGCAACCCCACTTGTTTTACAACCCGATGTGCCAAATAGATCATTTATCTTGTACATCGCCACATCTACCCGTGCTCTTACAACATTGTTGGCTTGAAACTAGATGATCATCACAAAGAACACCCCATTTATAACATAAGTCAGACTTTAATGGATTAGGAAACCCAATATTCACCAATTGAAAAACAATTATTGGCTCTTGTATTCACTACTAGTAAGTTGCAACATTATTTACTAAATGTTGAAATACAAGTCATCACAAAATTTGATCCTCTCAAGCATCTTTTCAACAAAATAGATCTTTCTAGATGCCTAGCTAAATGGGTAATGTTGTTAACTAAGTTTGACCTTAAATTTGTTTCACAAAAAGAAATCAAAAGACAAGCCTTAACCAACCACTTAGTTTATGCTCCTTCCCCTTTCGCTTTACCTAATCATGACTCCTTTCCTGATGATAATGTCTTAACTACTGACATTAAACCATGGGAATTGTATTTTGATGGATCTAAGTGTCGAATAGGTTCTAGTGTTGGAGTGGTATTACTTCCACCTGATGGAAATCCTCTTCCCTTGCCATATCGATTAAATTTCCTATGCACAAATAACATAGCTAAGTATGAGGCATTGATCGCAGGTTTGTGAGCCATTTTAACAATGAACATTAAACATATCAAAATGTTTGGTGATTCATAATTATTTATCAAATAAATCAATGGTACATATCAAACTAAACATGACAAGTTATCAAAATATAAGGATCTTATAATGAAATTGCTAGAGGTGTTCGAATCATTCACCATTGATAACATCCCATGAAAAGACAATCAACATGCAGATGCAATGGCGAGTGTAGCTTCTCTTATATCCCCACACAATCCTTCCACAAATTTCACCTTTGTTATTCATCCTATCATGAAACCTTCGATCAATACTCCTCTAGAGGAAATTTTAGCTATAAATCAAGATGCCTCATGCGAATGGTATGATACAATATACAATTATTTAAAAGATGGTACCATTCCCAAACCTACCACAACAAATACTCAAAAATGTTTATGCAAGCGAGCAACTAAATACGTGATCCTCACAAATGCATTGTATAGAAGATCTTTCAATGGTCTCTTATTATGATGTCTTAAGAATTCTGAAATCCCTTTAGCACTCGAACAAGCTCATGCTGGTGCCTATGGAGGTCATTCTGGAGGTTGATCGTTAGTGCAAAAACTTATCCGTATGGGTTATTATTGGAGACATATGGAGAAGGATTTATTTTCTTACATTAAACGATGTTTCAAATGCCAAGAACATAGCAATTTGATCCATGCTCCTACTGCTGAGCTTCGTACCCAAGTTCCCATTTGGCCATTTTCAGTATAGGGGTTGGATCTTATTGGAAAAAAATCACCTCCTTCTGTTGGACATATGTTTATCATCACCACAACAGATTATTTCATGAAATGTGTGGAAGCTATTCCTCTCCATTCTACAAATGCTAAAGCAATTTGTCATTTAATATTAGAACACATAATTGCTCATTTTGGGCTCCCTTTCATAATCACTTTAGACAACATAACTCCATTTGAAAATACCGAAGTTCAAAAATTTCTTGAAACATTCAACATTCAACATCGATTTTCCACACCATATTATCCACAATCCAATGGACAAGCTGAAAACACTAATAAGACTCTCAAAAAAATCCTCAAGTAAACTTTCAACAAGCATCATAAATATTGGTATACGCAACTATCTGATGTGCTTTGGGCTTATAGAACAAATGTTCGATCATCCACAAGAAATAACCCTTATACCATTGTTTATTGCATTGATGCAATCATGCCCTTGGAGTTGGAAATTCCTACATTGTGAATTGCTCTCCAAGATCTTATTGATGATAAGACCTATAAAAATCAATGGTTACATCAACTTGAGATGCTTGACGAATAGCGCATTAACACTCTCGAACATCTCCAAGCTCACATCAAACAATTACAATGCAAACACAATATACACGTCGTCCCTTGATCATTTTCTAAGGGAGATCTTGTTCTTATTGAAAATCAACGCAATACTAGTGTTGACAATGAAGATAAAGATAAATTTAGCCCTAATTGGTTAGGACCTTACATAGTTGATACCAATTATGGGTTTGGTGCTCATATCTTAATGCAAATAGATGGAACACCCTTTATGGAACCCATTAATGCCATGCATTTGAATTGGTATTATCTATAACCTCTTTGAATAGTGTGATGGATAAAGTAGTGTTGTTTAAAGTTATTTGATGTTTTTTGAAATAACTTTCACATTGCTTCATTCTTGAAAACTAATTTTGTGTTTGTCTTGAACACTAGAGTAATTATTTAAGTTCATTTTATAATTAATTTAGGAGTCATACTATTCACTTTTGTGTTATGTTAAGTTAGATACTTATATGACTTATAGGTGTATTTAATTTAACATATTCTCTTCTAATCAACAATGTTGTATCTACAATAAACCTAAAATATGTTCACATTAATCATGTTAAATCATGTAGCCATTAATTAAATACTTTTACCATAAGTCATTTAATTAATCACATTGCATTTAACATCCACACAAAGAAACACCATAATAACACCAAATGTGCATGCCTATATATAT
>VDFB02017515.1:0-15416 GCA_007258455.2 Sequoia sempervirens
AAATGAATGAAGGGATAAGAACTCCATAATTCAAGTTCCTTTATCCATCCATTTGGCTTGGAGTCAGGCGATGATGGAAAAAACCAATCTAAAAAAATAAAACACAAGCCTATGCAAATGCAATTATTGAAAAGGTAAAAACCTGCCTAATTAAAACTAGCCATCAATGAAATCTTCTCAAATGAAACCATTCACAAGTTCAACAAAATAGTTGCCTTTCTTCAATAGCTTGCAAGGCCTTCCATGATCATTAGCAGCTACATGTAGATGAAGTTGAGTCATTACTTAATGAAAGAGATGAACAAGCTCAGCTACCTCTGAAAATATATTAGATATACTGCTACTCCAAGATGAATCATTGAATCCAAACTGCTCCTCAATATGTTGTTCGCCATCTTCAGAATTGGGAAAATCTAAATAATTTATAAGAAGTTCCTCATCATGCCTTGAGGAAGTTCTTTTATGCAACATGTGTTCAAGTTCATGACTTTGAAACACAGATGCATTATTTTCAAATTGACTGAGACCTTTGTGCATGTCCATCTTTTCAGATCTCAAGACAAGATTGTCTTCATTTACTTGAATTTCAGCAAAATGACTTTCATCATCCTACTTTTCATCAATGGCTTTCTGAGACTACATAAACCAGAAATGGGAGTCGCCATCTATGTCTGCTTCCTTTTCTCAGAAGAGAATAGCGAGATCACTTGGATTGGAGTTAGGATGCTTCGTTACTGCTTTTACTAATGGTACCTCAAAAGCAAGCCTCTTCGGAGGTGAAGATAACTTGTGTTGATTCCCAACAACAAAATTATGAGCTAGTTGCTTTTTGAGGACAAGTAGCTCATTTACCAACCTTTGCACCATAGGATCCGTCCTCATGATGGAAGAAAATAACTCCAAAGAAGGGGTTTCTTTAGATTCATTTGATTCAATTTTTATTTGCCCAGCAAGAATGAGATCATCTTCAATTTTTTTTGCCAAGGTCTGTACAATTGCAAGAGTAGTTGGGGTTGCTCTTCTCAATAGGAAACCAACCTCGGGCACTTGAGCATTTACAAAGAAACATTTCAAATTCTCAGTTGTAGGTTGAGCAATAGTTGGAATTCTTCATGTCAACTTGTTGAAGTGAGCAATGAACTCGCACATAGGCATGCGAGATTCCTTCTTCAACTGGGTGAGTTGAGCCAACAAAGCATGAGCATCTTCAGGAGGCTTGAACCTTCCTTCAAACTTGGCTATGAGAGTTTCCTAGTTTGTGATGGTACATGGTGTTAGATGATAAAACTAATCTGCAACAACACCTTGAAAAGTCTCCACAAACAACCTTATAGAAACATCTTCGTATTCAACACCAGGAACTCCACAAGTGATGTAGAAAGCAGCAACATGCTCGTTAGGATGTTGTTTTCCATCACCAAAGAACTTGGGAAACTTCTTATGTGATCCTTTAGGAAGAGAATGTATGGGTAGAGCTAGACTCAACAGACCAAAATAATTTCCCCAAGGACCTTGAGCAACCAGTTACATGTCCTTGGTGAAAGCTTGAAAAACTTACAAGAAAATAAATTACAATGAAAAAGGACACAGGTATACTTCAAAAGAAAGTGCAAGGCTTTTGAATGCCTATTGTGTCCCCAGGGCGCCAAAAAACTATTGGGTGAAAATCATGTAATCAACTTTTCAATAGATTACACAACTAGGACTTCAACCACAACTATGTGAGATTCAATCTCTCCTCTCAGCAAGGGGAGGCACCCTTCTTACAATTAGAAACCAACTAGAGTATTTACAGAATATTCATAGTATTTACGAAGTGGGGGGTGCGTGTCGCATTCATCATTCTCTCTTTTTTTAGAGAAGATGTGTATAATGCTTCACAACTGAAAGTGTTCTTGATTCACAATACTAGAAACTTACCAAAAAGCAGTACAATTGATTCCCTATCTTGACAAAGCACAACTTAGAGATATCAAATAAGATTATAACAAAAACAAAATGGAAACAAGTAAGGCTCATGAAGGCACAAAGTCATTTCGTAGTCTTTTCAAATGCAAATCTATGAGAACAATAGAGTTTTTTGCATTAGAAGCACAAAGTCTTCTTATATGCAGCAATTCATTTGAACAACATTGGATACTACAAGCTCAAAGTCTTGTAGATCCTTCAACCAAAACATTAAAACATAAACACAAATTGAAGTTAGAAATGTGACACAAAGTCCACAAGAATCACTTGAAGTCCTTCAAATTCCATAAAATAATCACCACCAATCTCAATCAAATTCAAGAGACAATTGATCCAACGCAAATTCTGGTGTGCAACTTCTTCCTTTATTGATCAGATTTAGATTCACAAAACATGAACACAAAGTTTCACAATTTGTTGCAAATTGAGCAGCACTTCGTTGCAAAAACTAAAGGATAAACAATACAATAGAAATCCCTCATATATATAAAAGAGACAGATGAGTAAATCTAAGAAAGTTAGGTGAGTTAATTTAGGAAAATCTCACCTTAATTTTGACTAAGTCAAAATGTAATTTGTCTTCAAGAAATTGCATCTCAAAATTTTGGTACAATTACACTTTGAGAAAAGACATTTAAGATGTCAAAAACTATTTACAAGATGCATAAATGGAAGCATCAAAATGTTCAACACCCAGATCAAGAATCTTCATGGTTCCTTGCTTTGGATGCAGAGTCTTCATACTTCTTCTTGGTCTCCTGTATGAACTCATCATCTAGGCCGACTGTGTAATCTACAAGGGTGTGAGCTCTTGTGATCGGCCTTCTGGAAGATGAATGGATTTTCTTGCACCCGATGCATCTTGAGATTATCAAGTGTCAGTCGTGTATCACAAATGAAATACATTGAGGCTTTTGAAAAGCTGGCATCCTCAACTTGCTGCATAACGGCTTCTTTGTAGATTTGGGATAGTTCACTGGATCAAAAGATGTCACCTTTGGGATCACTTGATGAAATCTAGAGAGAAACTGCAAGGATGGTGAATCAACAGGCGTTAGTAGAAAAAATATCATTGGGAAGCGTGAAGTGAGCAAGCAATTTGGAGCAAAAAGGAAGTGATTTGGAGATGTCAAAGACAAAAACTGCCAAAAGTATAAGGGCGCTAAAATTCAGCACCATTGCACAAAAAATGACTAAGTTTGAAAAAAGTGCAAAGGTGCTAAAATTCAGCACCATTGCACAAAAAATGACTAAGTCTGGAAAAAGTGCAAAGGTGTTAAAATTCAGCGTTCATTAAAATAAAATGATCTGTTCTGAGGCGCAGCGTGCTAAAAATTCAGCAACTAATGCACAAAAATGATCTGGTGTCTCGAAAAACAAGTGCAAGGTGCTAAAAATCAGCCATTGCATTAAATCACTTGGCGTGGTGCCAAATTCCGGCAAATCTTCACCTTTTAATTTTGTCATTTTTCAAAAAGGGTTGGAGCATTGTTTTTTGAGACAACTACACTTTTCCCAATTTCACTAAGTATCAACAGTGAGATCTCGCAAGGATACTCATTTTGAAGGTCTTCGCGAGGCAAACGTAGGGGGATGCTCAAACTAACTGTTTGAGGCTTTGGAACACACTTTGAAGTGGATTGAAAATAACCTTGTTTTGTGTGCTTGAACTTCACGAACCTAGGAAACAGACAAGTTTCATAGGGAGGTTATCCGTGGAACGAGTGGTGCTAGATTCCATGATAACAAAATTTAACATCAAGCTTTAACAAAGGTGTTGTTGGAACTATCAAACTTTGATGTTTTTCATACCCTCTGGTCCTTCCTTATGCATGCTTTTCTCATCTCGTGGTATTTTTACTTGCATTTTGCCCATTTTTCCCCATGGAATTCATCCATGTCTACATTTTATGCATTTTGGTCCTTGTCGGCATAGGTCTCCCATTGTCTCCCCGACCCATGTTGCTTCTATGTTGACATTTGTTTACTGTAGATATGTTGATAGGAATTTTGTATTGTTTCGGCGACTGTGGAGGCTTCTATCAGCATATGTCTTGGTGGTCGGGCTAACGTCTTACCAAAGTCAAGATGTCTCAGCGACAGGTGCACTATGGGATCCCTTCGGTGTATGTTAAGATCTGCGGCAGGAGGTCTGGGCAAGTATCATTTGTCTCACCGATTATGTACAACTTTCTTCCAAATGACTTTCAGTGAGAAATAAACTTATCGGGGTATGGTCATAGCGAAAAGGTCGGGTCTTGCCGACAGTGTTTAACAAATGGTTTTCTTTGGGCATGAGTTCACTCTGGTCTCACCGATCAGTGGCGGAAGAATATGAGCATATCAATATTGGTTGGGGCGATCGCTGTAAGGTCTCGGCGAGTGACCTTTGGTCTCGTTGGTGGAAAACAAAAGGATGTCGGTGTGAGATCGGAACTCTCTTGGCGATATAGTGTAGTCCTAAAGCTTTCGATGTAGCCCGATAAATTCTATGGGACCTCTCCCCGAATTTGAAATGTCTCAGCAACATACATAAGACAGGTGGGCTTACTGGCAAGAGAAATCATAAGTGATAGCGACTCAGAGTGCATATTGACTCTCGGTAAGATACAGATTGGTCTAAGTGACATCTCACCGACCCAAATGAGCTACAGTGAATATGAATGAAGCCAAAGGAGCTCATCAGCGAGAGATATCCCTATGTCTCAACGACAGGAAAGCACGTAAGGAAAAGTATATCGGTAACACTTGGGATGTTCTGCGAGAGGTCTTCCCGATATCATAGAGCTACAGTGAAATGCACAGGAACAGGGGATACTTCTTATCTTTGGTATAACAAGTAGAATCTTATAGCGACATATAGTTTGATCATGAAGCTCTTGATGAAACATATTGAACTCTCTATGACGTCTCCCCAACGGTCGACAGTCACAGCGAAAGCAGAATACACACGGGATGATAGCATTTGAATTGCCTTCGGCATGACTATCTGTTGTGTCTTGCTGACTGTTCGTAGGTGATAACAGAATTTTAAACATCAGGACCGACATGTATCTGCTTGGTTGACCTTTGCTTGCTAGCTCGATTGGAGCCTGAATTTTGTGCTAGGCTGACATGTATCTGCTTGGTTGACCATTGCTTGCCAGCTCGATTGGAGCCTGAATTTTGTGTTGGGCTGACGTATGATCTCAATTTGATATTTTATTCAAATGCTTGTGTATAAATTGGCATTTTGGCAATTGTAATAGTGACTAGTTATGAATTATTTGATACAGTAGGCAAATTGTATGGATACAGAACTATAAATTTATCAAATCAGAGGCTATGATGCATGTTCTAAGATGGAGGTATTTATGAATGTCAATTGATGTTGCTGCACATGTCTGGTATTAGTTATATGTTGAATTTAATAAAAGAATTGCTAAGTTTTCTCCAAGATGGATTCTTCTTCGATTATTTAAATTGATAGACAAGTTTGTGTTCAATTTATCATGCTACTTTCCTGTTAAAATGCTAGTGGATCGGGATACTGGTTCTTTCGGGCAAAGACTAAATCCTTTAGGTTAATCACGCGAATCAATATGAGATTCACTATTCAAGTAGAGCTTAGTAATCACATTCTTGCATGTTTATACAAGTTGTAAACATAATATATGCCAGATAATTTGAATTTTCTCAAAGAAGTGTTGCTCATCTTGATCTCATTTGACTCCGCATACCCAATAAGGCACTAGTCTCTGCACTTCATTCTTTGAACTTATTCAATTTTCTTTACATCTATTAGTCAAGCATTCATTTTAGGATTCAGATCAGAATATTGTTACTATTTTCAAGTTGGATTTCATTTTGTTCACCTCCCATTGCCATTGTGAACAAATTGCTTTAAGAAGATAATCACGAGTTAAGCCTACATTGTTCAAGAGAGGTACACCCGCCCAAGTTTTGTAGCACCTAAATAGTAGAAGGTTAAATTCTTTTGACCTTGTCTGTTACCCTAAAGCGTATCAAGAGATTGGAAATCCCTTGAGGCATTCAGCCTACGTTTTTGAGAGCTAACAAATTGGCGACTCTGTTGGGGAATACATTCATAATTAAGGCCTTTCATAGAGTCAGGAACTATATATAGACTCCACTGGGGATAAGAAACATCAAACATTTTTCTCATTTTTGATAAAAGTGAGTGGCGACTCTGACATAAATTTTGCAGTTGTTCATCATGAATGGAAGAAGATCTCAGTATAGGGGAGGTCATACTGGAGCTCCTACTGGCAGCAGTAAATGGACACACAAAGAATACAGAGCTGATAAAGGAAAAGGGATAAGTGAGGACATGTGCCTGACTGGTAAAGACAAAACATCAAGAGCACATTGTGAAACATATGATACATGGAGAGATAATTCAAGTGCAGAACTTTGTACTCCAGAAGATCAAACAAATCCTTTCTTTTCTCTTGATCTCTAGAAAAGAGCTGAGTTTGAAGTTGCATGTGAGGCTGAACGAATCAGAATTCAGCATGAATATGATCAATAGATGAAAGGTAACCAAAATGACTCTATTAATCATGAGCTTCCTAAGGAAGTAAAAGCACAGCTTGAATCACAGAGGAAGGAGATAGAGGAGTTGAAGGCTAAATTATAGAAAACTCAAGTTGTTGATCAGACTGTTGGTTGTCCCCCAAAGTATGTACCACCTCATAAGCAAGGTAATTATGGTGCAGGGCCTTCAAATCTACCAGTGTCTCCTCATCATCAGACATGAAATCACTACAATCAGCCAAATCATCCACCTCATATTCCCACACAGCATACAACTATGTATCCACCTCCTGGTCAGCATTATATCCCACAGCCTAATGCACAGTACAATAATCACATGCATCAGTATCAACATCCACCTATTCCTCCTTCTCACCAACATACAACCATGATCAGATAGTTTGATTTAGCTGGTTTTCAGTTATATCCTTACCCTATGGATGGTAGTTGGAGGAACATGGTGCCCAAATTTACAGGGAGTAATGCAATCACAGCTGAAGAACATTTAAGGAGTTTTAATATTTTTGTCCAAGACATAGATATGCCTCATGAAGATTTACACATGAAGTTGTTCATGATGTCACTTCTTTGTGTTGATGCTGTGATTGGTCAACGCCCTACCAAAGATTCCTTTTCATAATTAATTCTCTCTGTGTATTTCAAGACAAATTTAGGAAGCAAATAAGGGGAATCAAAATGATCCGTAAAACAGCTCTTCATGAATTACCGAGAAATTTAGAAATCAGAATGATTCAATTTATGATTTCAACTGAAAATTCAACAAGTTGCATACTAAAGTACCTCCTGGATCAAGGTTGCCAGATTCTATTGCATTGAGTGTGTATTTAAATGCATTTGATCCTAAGATAGGGTATGAACTGAGAAGTAGATCCCCAAGAGATTTGGCTGAAACACAAAAGATAGCACTGACAATTGAAAATAACAGGAAAGCTGTTGGTATAACTAATAAGAGAGACAACCTGAGGCATCCCTAGTAAAACAATAATTATCAGTACAGACAAGAGAATACATATAGAAATGAAAACATAAATGAAAGGCCAAGGTTGCATGATATTCCTTACAATACAGACTGGAAAGATGAGAAACCTGTAAATGCCAGGCCTAGAGGCAAGGAGACTCCTGATCCATTGAGCAAAAAGGGAACTTACAGGGTGAGTAATAATTACTTCTGTGAAGTTTGTAATCAGCCACATTCTCCAAATTATTGTGTGGTAGCTCAAAAGATGCAAGAAGAGGGAATGTTAATGGAGGATAATGGAGAAGATCACAAGATCTATTTGACTTCAAATACCTTTAACCATGCTGAAGAAGGGTACTCATCTTCAAAGGATGAAGGTTATGAATATGATGTTTCAAATCAGAAATATAATGTCCATATAGCTGAACAGCAGATCTTTTATGATTCTGATGAAGATTACAAAGAGTCACATTCTGTTGAGGCACCTGTTCAGTGTAGTGTTAGAAGACTCACTAAAGATGAAATAGAGAGAATAACTGTTGTAGCAGTTGAGGAAGCAAGGAGTAAATACTAGTTGAGAAACAAAAAGGTAAATGAGCTAGATGGAATTCCTGGGGGAATTTTTGTAAAAGATCAAAAGAAAACACAGGAAATTGTAAAAAAGCCAGAAAACAAACAGCATGATAAAATTGAAAAGAAGCCTGTCCAAGAGCAGAAAGTTACAGAATTAAACAAGGAAATGCAAAATTCTGATCAGCCTAGTAAAAAGAAGAAAGAAGAAAATAAAGGAGAAGCGCCAGAACTGAAGAAGACTGTTAAGATGGAGAGCTCCTCTTTTGACTTCACATAGGCATTATCCCAGGTAAAAATGTCTGTCCCATTACTTGAATTGATGAAAATTAAGGAGTACAAAGATAATGTTGTTCAATTGATTACAAATGGAAATAAAAATCATATGAATTCTAAAGAAGTCAATAGGTCAGAAAAGATAAATAAATCAGAAGTCCATGAAGTGATGCTTCTAAAGACCCTCCCACAAGTGGGGATCCTCACCAGCTATCGTTTATAACAATAAATTGCTGAGAACCCAGACAGATAGATTCCGTGCCGCCATAAATATTATGGCCAGAGGTGCTATGAAGCTAAAATGGGTCAAAAGCTGACAAGACATGGAAGTAGGGAAGTGTGTTTATGACAATGTGACCTATACCCGTGGTAGGCATTATGAGAGAGCTGAACGCTGGCTACTGGCCCATAGGTGGCTTATAATATAGATATATAAAAATCATTGATAAGGCCTTCCTCGCCTCGATGCTTCTCAGCCGGGCGGCATACCTCGCAATTGAGGAAATGTCCAGTTTGATTTGTCTTATGCTACTATTCTAGTGAATGGTTAGGATGTCAAGTTGTATAGGGAGCCAAGAATGAACTAGCTTGTTGAATGTGTGCCACAAGATCAAATTAATTATTTCTATGATGTTGATCTTGGGAGTTTTAAGATTGAACCAGCTCAGCTAGAATTAACCAATACTGATCCAATTGAAAAACATGCTACACAAAGCTGCAATGAAGTATGGAAGATGTATTTTGATGGAGCATGTAGCCAAGAAGGTAATGGCGCTAGGATTGTTTTTGTTTCCCCTAAAGGTAATACTTTTAAATATTCATTCTTGTTGGCATTTGAATGTACAAACAATGTGGCAGAGTATGAAGCTTTATTGACAGGTTTGAACATAGCTGTGAAACACAAGATTAAGTTGCTAACTTTTTTTGGTGATTCTGAGTTGGTTGTTTCACAAATTAAATCCAAGTATGCAGCAAAGCACAAAAGATTAAAGAAATATAGGAATGTTGCATGGGACACAATTGAATTGTTTGATGCCTTCTCAATTGAGTGGATTGACAGGTCAAAGAATATAATGGCTGATTTTTTAGCAAATGTGGTGCTGAAAAGAGATGATATCACATTGGCTGGGGTATCACAGATTGAATTCAAGACAAGGCATGTTGTTCTTGATAACATTTATAACTGGAAAGTTTTCAATGATTATACTGAACTTTTGAAATTCCTCAATTGTATAGATCGCAAGAGGAGGCCCAAGAGGTACCTGGATTTCTTTGTTAATAGCGGTATTTTGGAAAGCAAACCTGCCAGGCAAGGGAGATATTGCAGTCAAAAAAAAAAATCTCGGCAATTCATAGTGGCATTGAAAAAGACTTGTGATGATGGAGATGATAGATCTCAATGAAACCACCATCGTGAGAGAATATTGGTATTAAAGTCAACCCCCAGAATCGAGATAGCGCCCAAGAAAGGTATAATATTGCACATCAGCTCCACGGAAGAATGCCGAGCAGAGTTATTTCTGAAAGCGCATAAACATTACGCTTGTATGGTCTTATGAAGATCTGAAAGCATACAGGGAAGATTTATTTCAGCATGAAATACCATTGAAGCCAGACGACAAGCTTTTTAGACAAAAGCAAAGACCCATAAATCCAACGCTGGAACCTAAAATGCAAGAGGAATTGATAAAGCTCAGGGATGGAGGAATTATCAAACCAATCAGACATTCAACATGGGTTTCAAATCTAGTTCTTGTGAGAAAGAAGAATGGTGATATCAAATTATGTGTGGACTTCAGGAATTTAAATATGGCATCTCTCAAAGATAATTATCCTTTACCCAATATGAAGGCTATATTACATAAGGTGACAGGGTGTGAGCTGATGTCCATGATGGATGGGTTCTCTGGATACAATCAGGTCAAAATCAAGGAATCTGAGCAATACAAGACATCATTCACTACTCCTTCGAGAACATATGTATACATAAGAATGCCATTTGGTCTCACTAATGCTGGAGCGACTTTCCAAAGAGACATGGATGTTGCATTTGCTGATTTGATTAATGCTATCATGGTGGTGTATCAAGATGACCTGACTGCTTATTCAAAAAGGGTTGAAGATCATGTGCAACATCTGGAAAAGGTATTTATTAAAGCTCTTGAATATGGTATCAGTTTAAATCCAAAGAAGTGTCATTTTGCAGTCAGAGAAGGTAAGCTCTTGGGGCATATTGTTTCAAAAGAGGGAATTAGAATAGATCCTGAAAGGGTTGAAGCTATTGATAAGATCCCTATTCCCAAAACTATCAAGGCAATACAATCATTCTTTGGAAAAATTAATTTTGTTAGAAGATTTGTTTCTAATTTTAAGCTGAGATCATCAAGCCCTATATCTAAAAATGTTGTAGAAGAAAGGGAAACAAAATGGACTAGGATCGCCGGCTTTAGATGCTTTTGAGAAACGACAATAATAAGGTTCTTATTCTGAATTTAGTTTAAAGTTCTTTTCGATTTTTATTTGTTTCACGGGAGCGCATTATTACAGTGAGCAGAATAAGCAAAATGATGATGAGCAGGAATACCGGTGATAATCATTATAAGTGGTCCGACTTTGAAATATGATAATGGAAAGCAGATCCGCGCAACACACCGCAGCGAATCCCCAGTTCCATCCCCGCGTCCGGCAACGAATGCCGACCAGCCATGAAAAGATGCGATGACCGTCCAGCGTTCCAGATGCCTGAGCACGGAAGAGCGCATCGCGTCAGTTCTGCCGCTGGATGGCAGCATCAAACATTAAAGTGCTCGGGCAATGCAATGAAGAAGGAAACCGGAATTGAAAAGCATTGAGCACACTCCTTGGTATACTGATGTTATGCATTATCTTAAATACATGAAATGTCCAGATGGATTGAGTGATAGCTAGAGGAGAACTTTGAAGTTGCAGGCATCCAAATATGTTTTTATGGATAGCGATCTGTTTTGGAAAAACAAGGATGGCATATTGTCATTATATTTGGATGAGTCATAGGCCAAGCATGTTTTGAAGGAAATGCATGAAGGAGTTTGTGGAGGAAATTATTCAGCAAAGACAACTGCACACAAAATTCTTAGGGCAGGTTATTATTGGCCAAAGGTTTTTAATGATTCCTTTACACATGTGAGAAAATGTGAAGCTTTCCAAAAAAAATTTGGAAGATTGAAGTATCAAGGTGCTTTGCCACTTCGACCTTTACAGGCTGATGCCCCTTTTCATCAATGGGGAATTGATTTCATTGGAGAGATATAGGAGAAGTCAAGTGGAGGACATAGATGGATACTAGTTGCCATTGATTATTTTACAAAGTGGGTGGAGGCAATCCCAACCAAGTAGGCTACAAGTAAAGTTGTAAAAAATTTCCTAATGGACAACATTATCACCAAATTTGGTATGCCAATGAGGTTGATCACAGACAATGGGATGTGTTTCAGGTCTGATGAATTCAAAAGCTTCTATGATAGGTATGGTATTATTATTTCTTATGCAGCCCCTTATCATCCACAAGCTAATGGTCAAGTTGAATCTAGCAATAAGAGTCTCTTGAAGATTATCAAGAGGATGCTAGCACAGAATAAGAAGGCTTGGGATTCAAAGTTAAAACTGGTTGTGTGGGCTGATAGGATCACTGTGAAAAGGGCAATTGGAAAATCTCCATTTGAATTAGTGTATGGGGCACAAGCCAGGATGCCTCTACAGAATTTGTTACCAGTATACAAGTTTGTTTTACAGGAAGATTTGGAAGTTCCTGAGCCTATGGAAGAAAGAATGGAGCAACTTGTTGAACTTGATGAAGTGAGGAGAGAGTCCCAAAGCCAAAACATGAAGTTACAGGCACAAATGAAGTATCTATTTGACAAGAAGGCAAAGAATAGAAAATTTGAAGAAAATGATTTGGTGTTGATGTGGAATGCAAGGTGTCAGGAGAAAGGAAAGCATGGTAAGTTTGAGGCTTTGTGGTTGAGACCTTTTGTTGTTGTTAGAAAGAAGGGTGAAGACTCATATTATCTACAGAACATGGCTGGTGAAGATCAGGAATTTCCTATTCATGGGCAATTCTTGAAGCTTTTCTTCTCTTGAGCAACACAGAGGATTGAGGTTGCCAATGCATGGAAAACTCTTGTGTATCCTCTTAAAAATTATTTTCCATGCACAGTAGTTTAGGTTTTCATCCATCTCAATTTCACTCTCATTTTCCATTCATCTCCATCTTGAATTCACCTTCCATTCATTTCCATTGCCTTTCACTTCATTCTACTCACTAGCTCATCATTTTGTGTTTGGTCTGCTCACCTACAGATTTTGGATCCTTGCAATGATCTGACTATCATTCATCCCCAGGCAGAGCCACTGTTGGAACTATCAAAATTTGATGTTTTTCATACCCTCTGGTCCTTCCTTATGCATGTTTTTCTCATCTCCTGGTATTTTTACTTGCATTTTTCCCATTTTTCCCCATGGAATTCATCCATGTCTGCATTTTCTACATTTTGGTCCTTGTCGGTGTAGGTCTCCCATTGTCTCCCCGACCCATGTTGCTTCTATGTTGACATTTGTTTACTGCAGATATGTCAGTAGGAATTTTGTATTGTTTTGACAACTGTGGAGGCTTCTATCGGCATATGTCTTGGTGGTCGGGCTAACGTCTTACCAAAGTCAAGATGTCTCAGTGACAGGTGCACTATGGGATCCCTTCGGCGTATGTTAAGATCTGCAGTGGGAGGTCTGGGCGAGTATCATTTGTCTCACCGACGATGCACAACTTTCTTCCAAATAACTTTTGGTGAGAAATAAACTTATCGAGGTATGGTCATAGCGAAAAGGTCGGGTCTTGCTGACAGTGTTTAACGAATGGTTTTCTTTCGGCATGAGTTCACTCTGGTCTCACCGATCGGTGGCGGAAGAATATGAGCATATCGGTATTAGTTGGGGTGATCGCCATAAGGTCTCGGTGAGTGACCTTTGGTCTCGCTGGTGGAAAACAAAAGGATGTCGGTGTGACATCGGAACTATCTTGGCGATATAGTGTAGTCCTAAAGCTTTCGATGTAGCCCGATAAATTCTATGGGACCTCTCCCCGAATTTGAAATGTCTCAACGACATACATAAGATAGGTGGGCTTATCTGCAGGAGAAATCATAAGTGACAGCGACTCAGAGTGTATATTGACTCTCAATAAGATACAGATTGGTTAAGTGACATCTCACCGACCCGGATGAGCTACAGTGAATATGAATGAAGCCAAAGGAGCTCATTGGCGAGAGATATCCCTATGTCTCAGTGACAGGAAAGCACATAAGGAAAAGTATATCGGTAACACTTGGGATGTTTTGCGAGAGGTCTTCCTGATATCATAAAGCTACAGTGAAACACATAGGAATAGGGGATACTTCTTATCTTTGGTATAACAAGCATAATCTTATAGCGACATATAGTTTGATCATGAAGCTCTCAATGAAACATATTGAACTCTCTATGACGTCTCCCCGATGGTCGACAGTCACGGCGAAAGCAGAATACACACGGGATGATAGTGTTTGAATTGCCTTCGAAATGACTAGTTGTTGTGTCTTGCCGACTATTCGTAGGTGATAATAGAATTTTAAACATCAGGGCCGACATGTATCTGCTTGGTTGACCGTTGCTTGCCAGCTCGATTGGAGCCCGAATTTTGTGTTGGGCCGACGTATGATCTAAATTTGATATTTTATTCAAATTCTTATGTATAAATTAGCATTTTGGAAATTGTAATAGTGACCAGTTATGAATTATTCGATACAGTAGGAAAATTGTATGGATACAAAACTATAAGTTTATCAAATCAGAGGCTATGATGCATGTTCTAAGATGGAGGTATTTATGAATGTCAATTGATGTTGTTGCACATGTCTAGTATCAGTTATCTGTTGAATTTAATAAAATAATTGCTAAGTTGTCTCCAAGATGGATTCTTTCTGATTGTTTAAATTGATATGACAAGTTTGTATTCAATTTATTAGTGCACATTTGTTGTACTTGTGTGATCGATTGATTGGTTCTTTCAAGTAAAGACTAAATCCTTTTAGTTAATCACAGTAATCAATGAGATTCAATTGGATTATTCAAGTAGAGCTTAGTAATCACATTCTTGCATGTTTATACAAGTTGTAAACATAATATATGCTAGATAATTTGAATTTTCTCAAAGAAGTGTTGCTCATCTTGATCTCATTTGACTCTGCATACCCAATAAGGCACTAGTCTCTGCACTTCATTATTTGAACTTATTCAGTTTTCTTTACATCTATTAGTCAAGCATTCATTTTAGGATTCAGATCAGAATATTGTTACTGTTTTCAAGTTGGATTTTATTTGTTCACCTCTCATTGCCACTGTGAACAAATTGCTTTTAAGAAGATAATCACAAGTTAAGCCTGCATTGTTCAAAAGAGGTACACCACCAGTTTTTGTAGCACACCTAAAGAGTGGGAGGTTAATTCTTTTAGGCCTTGTGCATTTACCCTAAAGCATATCAGGTCGACAATCCCTTGAGGCATTCAACCCTCGTTTTTGAGAGCTAACAAAATTGAAACTCATTAGAAACAATCAGAATCAAGGCCTTAAACATAGAGTCAGAAATCTTGCACAGACTCTGCTAGGATCAACAAGCATTAAATATTTTCTCACTTTTGACAAAAGTGAGTGGCAACTCTGACAAAAAAATTTGCAGTTGTTCATCATGAATGGAAGAAGATCTCAGTATAGGGGAGGTCACTCTGGAGCTCCTGCTGGCAGTAGTAAGTGGACACACAAAATTGACAAGGTTGGTAAGGGAAAAGGGATAAATGAGGACATGTGCATGAATGGAAAAGACAAAACATCAAGAGCACATTATGAAACATATGATACATGGAGAGATAATTCAAGTGCAGAACTTTGTACTCCAGAAGATCAAATAAATCCTTTCTTTTTTCTTGATCCCTAGAAAAGAGCCGAGTTTGAAGCTGCATGTGAGGCTGAACAAATTAGAATTCAACATGAATATGATCAACAGATGGAAGGTAACCAA
>VDFB02017516.1:0-87123 GCA_007258455.2 Sequoia sempervirens
CCAAATGTATACCCATCGGAGAGACTCACCGCTATCGATGAGACATCACACCAAAGCAAGCCTTTCAGCCAAAGGTCTCCCCGAAAACATTAGTCGCCATGAGTCTCCCTGACATCCGCTAGGAACCAAACCTGTCGGCCAGACATCTCCCAGTTGCCAAGACTTCATATCGATAGGAGCAAGTCATACCGATTACCACATCGGCCAGACAAACCAAAGGTCACGCCGATATCGGAAAGACTTCCTATTGTCACCGAGACATCATTCTGACATTCCAAGGGTATGCCAAAGGTTGCCGATTATGCCGATCACCAAGACATTCCAAAGGTCACAGCGATAGTCAGGATCAACTAGTAGGTCAGCCAGACATCTTACCAGTCTCACTGAAATTGCTCACAAGAGGTTTCAGCCTATGAGATTGAGGCACATAATTCCAACATAAGGCACCTATATATGAAGAGAACCCATTGATATTAGAATTTATAAATGAGTCCATTTTCAATCTTAATGTATCAGATCAATGGAAGGTGTACTTCAATGGGTCATACACATAGCATGGCTTAGGAGCAGGAGTCTTCTTCATCACACCACAAGGAGATTGCATCCTGAAGTCATATAAGCTATCTTTTATGTGCACCAATAATATTGTCGAGTATGAGGCCCTTGTCATAGGACTCAAAATTGTGGTATAGTGGAAAATTATAGCACTTAAGGTCTATGGGGACTCACAGCTCATCGTCAATCAAGTCAATGATGAATACCAAACAAAGGATGATAAGCTTACCCCATATAAGAAACTGGTGGAGAGTCTCAAGGAATTCTTCATTGACATAACATTTGTGCAGATACCTCAAGAAAACAACAGAGCAGTTGACACTATGCCAATAAAAGAATCATTACTAGATATCCCACACAACGTCCATAAACATGAATTCCTAGTAGAGAAGCTTCTCGTACCAACTTTTGAGGTACCAGATTTTGATTTCGTGTGTGAAAACGTTGGTCCCAGTTATCCTTGGTACCATGACATATACACCTACCTGAAAATAGGAGTCCTCCCTGTCGACATCACCCCAAACCTAAAGAGAACCTTTATTAAGAATTCATCTTGTTTCATCATCTTAGGTGATACCCTATATCTTAGAAGTATCAAGGGAACCCTCTTACGATGCCTTAACCCTGAGGAATATTTTATTTTAATTGAGGTACACAATGGTATTTCTGGTTCACGTTCTAGTGGTATGACCTTGGCCAAGAAACTATTGAGGACTGGGTACTACAGGCCTATGATGGAGAAAGTAGCTCATGATTATGTTCGAAGATGTTTACAATTTCAACAACATGGGGACCTCATCCATGCACCAACTTAGGAGCTCCAACCGATTATAACACCTTGGCCCTTTTCACAATGGGGGTTTGATCTCATTGGAAAAATCACACCCACCTCATCTAATGGAAACAAGTTCATTATCACCACAATAGAGTACTTCACAAAGTGGGAAGAGGCCATCCCCATGACATATATCATAGGGAAGAAGATATCCAAATTCATCCTGAACTACCTCATTTTTTGTTACAGTGTTCCACAAGCCCTTATCTCAAATAACAAGACACCTTTCAAAAATCAGGATGTTCGAGAGCTATGCCAAAAATTCAATAGCCAGCATCACTTCTCCACCCCATAATACCCCTAGGGTAATGGCCAAGCTGAGGCTTCTAATAAAACCATCCAAAAAATCCTCAAGAAAACAATCAATGAAGCTGGTCACAATTGCACCACAGTTGAATCTCGCCTTATGGGCTTACTGAACGAGTATCTACAAGCCTACAAGTGCAACACCTTTCTCCCTAGTCTATAGATCAGAAGCCATCCTTCCCATTGAGATAAAGCTCCCATCCTTAAGAATATCATTATAGAATCTCATTACTGATGAAGAATATCGGGTTTCACGATTGAACGAGCTAGAACTACTAGATGAGCGGTGCATGGATACTTTGAACCACCTGTAGGTCTATCAAAACTGTCTCAAAAGGAGCTATAATAAGAAGATCAAGAGTCAAGAATTTCTTTTGGAGAGCTCGTGTTAAAAGAAAATCAGAAGAATGTACAAGGAAAATTTGTACAACTGGTTGGGACCCTTCATCGTCACAACAAGTTATAAATCAGGAGCATATCAGTTATCTACACCTGAAGGTGAGCCTCTATAGGAGCCTATCAACATCTCCCATATCAAAAAAAAATATGCCTAAGCTTGCAAGGTGTAAATCCAAAAAGCCAAAAAAATATTAAAATATAAAAAATCCAAGAAAATCAAAAAAAGGATTGAAAACAATAAATAAAAAATCATCCTCTAGTGAAAACCACTTCGGTGGCGCTTTGGGCAAGTACATTGGTGAAAACATGGAAACCAGGCACCTTGTGTAAATAAATCACTTTCCATCCACCATGATCTCTTTGTCTTGTTCTACATCATTCATCCATCACATTCCATCGATCCTTTCATCACCCATCCATGTCCGTATTGTAGCTTGATCTTGTGTTTGTATCATGTTCCATCCTAGAACTACTTGGCACATTCCTAAGGTCATTTTGTCCTGCCTATATCGAAGTAGTCTATCGCATCATAATGGGGGCATGTTCTTATACCTACATTGGATCAGATTCATGTATATTCTTGAAATCTTCCTTAAAATTAGAAAATCCAAAAACATTCAGAAAAATAGAAAATCCAAAAACATTCATAAAATCAGAAAATCCAAAAATAGGTCAAAAGGTCAAAAAAATTCAAAAATAGAGTTGTCATTCCGAACTATGGGTCTCTAAGCTTGAATGTAGGCAAGGCCATCATTGATGTGCCCTCGAGACACATTGGTTCAATCCTTTAGGAGTCTGTCATAATAAACTGGAAATCCATTTGTCCATTTCTCATCAATAAACAAGTTTGTGTCAGTTGAACTACATGGTCTCTGTGTGTATAACATAGACAATTCTAATCTTTGATTAGCCCTCGAGGCCCCTAGGATAGGTCTTTAGGTTAGGTTCTTGGTCAAAATCTCAGAAAATGCAAAAACATTGGAAATTTTGAAAATCAAAACATTTGTAAAACATCTCAAAAATACCAAAAACAACCTCAAAACATTTCAAAAATACCAAAAACATTCAAAAAAACCCAAAATCATCCATCCCATTTCACATTCATCTGCAATAGACATCCACCCACAATAAATCAATTGTCACCTTCAACCTTTGGCAAAACAATCAGAAACAAGTTTAGTAAATTGAAAGTGAAAACTCAAACATCAAGGTCTCAAGTCTAGGTCAGTAGGTAAACAAGTTGGTTAACTCTTGGTATCAATAGCCTAATCATCCAGTTAATACCACAATCATTTGATAATATCAGGTCCTAGGATTCATCCTTCCTACAATGGACATCAACATCAGACATCACTGTAGTTTAGTCTTGGCTAGAGGTATAAAGAACATTAGCTTGTTTGTTTACTTGATCTTTTCTTTTGACTTATCTTATTGCGGCCATTCCAATGACCTCTCGATGATGCCTAATCAAAATGATCTAGAGAGAAAGGATGGGGCATTGATCATTATATTTTTTCTGCTATGCTTTTTGGATATTCTTGCAATATAACCTTGGTCATGCTTACTTTGTTTGGTTTGTAGGGAGGGCGTTTTAGATGTCTTGTTGACTATTACATAGGAAGATTTTTCCTTTCCATGTTTTGGTCTGAGATGTTTGAAATATCTGAAGTACAACCTAATAAGGTTTTGTATGCTAAGTGTGAACAGGGATTCTCCTATCTGATTTTCGAGTCAAAGTCCATCACACTAGGTACAACGTCATCTTTGTTTTCTATACCTTACTGCATCGTATCTATGTGTGTTATCAAAAATAAGGAAAGTAAGCTCTTTACATCCCCCAATATCTAATAATAAATCATATCATATTATCAGCATTATCATCAATATATTTCTACATCATCTTGCACTCAAGGGTTGATTCCTCTTTCTTCTATCTTTTTCATATACTAATACTAACATGGTCTCATGACATTCAAAAATAAAAATGTATCTATATTTGCATCCATCCTGCATCAAAAAACCGTCAGCATACTACACATATCATCACAATAGAAAGCATTATCCATCATAATATAGATTGGTTATTCTAAGCATCTCATAAACCACACATTTGAATAAGAATCCATGGCATAACCATATAAGTATTATCATAATCATCATTTTTTTTTTGCATCATACATACATACATCACATATAGAAAAGATACTGAAAAGGAAGTTAAAAATATCATTGCATTGCATCACATGTGCATTCATGCCATACATCAATAATATCACATCGCATCATAAACATAAAACATCATAACATAAAACATGAACATTAGATGCATCCATACATATCATATCCATGCATAACACATAAAATAAAATAACCATCATATCATATAAAGCACATCGAAGTCATCTCATGTATATATATCAAAAAAGTTGAATGTAATAATACAATCGAAATCAGATATATAGCATCATCATCGAATATACAAGAGGCTAATCAAAATTTATCCAATGAATGTATGTACATCATAAATCAGGTTGTACAATCAAAAAATGTGTCTAGTGCACTATCAATACCCCGAGCTACCCTCGCTCTATCTATCCCCATGATGGTTGCCTCGGCTCTAGTGATGAGACCCTGATGGTCTCCCTAATGTCCCTGCTCAATGGATCCTGCTAGGAGCAACCTGGATGATGTGGGAAAAATTTGGCTCTTGTCGCTCCTGTGCCATAGCCCTATAGTCTAAATTCTTGTAGTACGATGCCTCCTACATTGCTTGACCGTACATCTTAGTTGGGACTGTGGCCTACTCATGTGCCTACTATGCTACCACCTCTAGTTATTATCTCTATCCCTACTCCAAGGCCAACCCGAGGTCTGCATCTTGTCTCATCTAGTGCTTCTATGCCACTTCCTATCATGCCTGATCCCTTTCCTGGATCAGGGTCTGAATCTAAGCTTGGGCCTACTACAACTGCCCTATCAAGACCTAAATTTGTTCCTGCAATGCCACTATTTGTCTATCCCTAGGATTGGACTTGGTGGTCGTCGTCATGGTGCCTACTGGTGTGGTTGTTGAGATGGATGTACTGGTGACCTCTGACCAATGGGTGGAACTAGTGGTGGAATCTATCCATCGTACCCATTGTGCCCTGCACCTTTTCCATGTTCGTCCTGTGCCTAATGACTTGGCTACTGAGGGACCTATCCAATCCAGCATCCTCTAACCCATCCTTTTCCCACTATTGGCACCACTGGTAATGTCAAATAGATTGGTGTATGAGCCTCGAAGTATGCATCATATTCCTACGTGGTTCTCGTATTTTTGAGACCGTCAAAATAAACCCATGACATCATCACTAGTTGTCTGAAATTATCGATGGCCTATTGGGCAGGAATCCTCCGCCCCCACGTTGTCTCTCATGTCCTTCGAGCAAATATGTCTCTCTGACCATCATCAAGCACATCTTGTACCTCTCCAAACTAGCAAGAAACCCTATCTGGAAGGTACCGCTCTATCATGTGATGCTCTCATCCCTACAGGTATCTGGACTACTGATAGTAGAAAATATGGGCATCATCATCATGCCATCTATGAAAGTGGAGCCACAGTCTCCACCAAAAAACTTTCATCTCATCAATAACTCACCTCTAGTGCGGCATGCCTACAATGCCTCTATAATGAAGGGTGGTCATCCCCCCATACCTGTAAATCATAGGATCATCGTGATTATTCTGGATGTCTGCAATGGTGGGCCTCAAAAAGGCTATATGCTAAGAAGTATAACTCCTGCTCCAATGTTGTGAAATCCACTGTACATGACCTGGTGCATATCATGATATAACAAGGCTAGGACCATTGGCCCCCAGGTGTAGATGGTCATCTCCTCCATCATGTGAGACCAAATGATCCCCCATCCAATGTTGCAGCCTCTCGCTCTCCTATCAGGAACGAGGACTCGAGAGATCAGTGCTCTGACAAACAAGGTCAAATCAGGGGAATCTTCTCATATTGGTGAAGGTTGATCTAACCACTTTCCATCTTGTATGATTCAACATCGAATAGCTAAAATATGGCATCACCTCCAGCCTCCACCTCATATATAATGCGCTCACCATGTAGGGGGATCCACAGGATCCACCATACATCCTCCAAGGTAACTGTGGCCTCGCCAATCGGTAAATGGAATGAGGAGGTCTCACTACGCCATCTCTCCACCAATGTGATCATCATCGCAAGGTGCATCCTCACCTTGGGTATCTAAGCTACGTGTTTGAATCTGATCGAGCTAAGAAAGAACAACACATCATTCGTTAGGTGCCTCACCCATCACAAAATCCAACTCTTGTGCTCCTTCTAGTGGAGCATTGGTAGGACCTCCTACATTCAAAACACCCATGATGTCAAAATTCATCAACATGGTGTGTTTTTGAAAATTAAAAATCCCCAAAAAGCAAAGGCGAGTCATCTTTTGCAAAAGCAATGCTTTGTCATTTTACAAAAGCAGTGCTGAAATCAATAGCAGTACTATATGGCAAAGGCGAGTCGGTATTTCAAGGCGACGTTGGACTCTTCTAGGGCTACGTGATGCAATCTTGCAAAGGTGAGTCAATTTTTTTTTGGCGACTCTAAGACCCTCTAGCGTTGCCTGATGCTATGTTGCAAATGCGGGCTGACATGCACAAAGGAAACACCAACTGTAATGATTATGACACCCTAGAGGATTGCTTTTGATTGAGCTAATTGGACCCTAATAAATCCATCAAAATCATGCAAAACGAGAAAATCTTTAGAAGGCGTACCAGGGGTCCTACGTCTTGAGGCCATTGGAACTCATGAACTCGATCCATTCAAGTTTTGGGGAGCACACGAGCCGCCATTCCATCAACACCTTAGAGAAAAAAGTCAAGATTTCAAAAGGCTAGGAGTACAAATCATTTGAAAATGACCCTGCTAACCCTATTTATGCAAAAAAATTTAAGGTATTTTTTAGGGTTTTTGAAACTGTTTAATCTATTTTTTGCCGAACAAAGCCCGTTTTGACCTATTTTCCTCATCCTAAATTTGTTTTTACATCCTATGGGCTATTTTTTGCGCCTATATCCTTGTTGAACCCTTTTCGCGAGCTCGACCTAATTTTGCAATTTTCGCCCGATCTCTTGAGTAGTGTAGCAGCATAATTTCTTCCACTTGGGCAACAGTGGGGCATCCAAAAAATTAGGAATTTTTTGAATTTTGATCATGGCAGTGTTATTCTTTGAAACAACGTAGTAGGTACCTCACTTCAAAGAGGGGAAAAATGTAGACATCGAGAAAGTCCTGATTGATACTATGCATTTGATTTTCATAAATTAACACCATTTCTTCCTAAATCACTTCAAACTAACCAATTAATTAAATAATCAACACTATTTAGTTAAATTCAACAAATTTAGCTATTAATGAAATAATTAAATTTATTTATTAATTCACCTTTCTTCTAACTAATTTTCATCACATTTAATTAGATCAAATCATTTAATTAAATCCCCCTAAGTCTTCTCATTTGATTAAATAAATCAAATCAAATGTCACAATCTCCTAATTCATTCCAATTAATTAATCCTAAATCACCTTTCTAATCATCATTAATAATTCCTCCAGCTTTTAATTCCTCAAGAGTTAAATCAACCTATGGTCAAATGAAAATAGTTTCTATTAATTATTTAATTCCTCTATTTATCCTCACAGAGGCATATTCCAAGGAATATTCCTCTCAACAACCTCTCATTCAATTTCCCTCCAAAGGTTTTCAAATTCCTTTTACATCCTCAATAACTCCTCTTACAAATGCAATAAATTCTCTTACATCCTCTCAAATATCAACAACATTCATTCAATTCCTCTTACAACCTTTCAAATCCTCAACCATTCTCATTTATTTCTCTTCTATCCTCCTCCACTCACACGTTTCCCAAAATGTGCTCCACCTTCCTCCAATAGAATTTTGACACTTGGCACATTCTTATTGGTTCCCATTTTATCCCACATTCATCCAATCCTCTGATTCTTCAAGCCTTGGCTTCTATAAATAGAGGCATCATTTTCACAATATGGATACACAACTTCAAGCATTATCACTATGGGCATTTCAATTCATAGCAATCCATCACTTTCATCATTTTTAGTCAAGTTATCACCATATGGAGTCATTTTCACACTTGGATCATCAAAAATCACCAAAGCATATCAAAGGGATTGGGAAAGGGATTCTTTCCACATTAAAGGAGCACCACTCCCCCTATGGGATGAAGGTTTTAGCTAGTTCTACTTAAATTGCATGCTATCTTTTATTAGTTTGTTATTATTTTCATGTTTTCTTTTGAATTTAGTTAAAGAATCTCATAGAGAGTGTTTTATTTGGTTTCTAACATGTTTAACACTAGTTTGTTGATCCTTGTTAGTTTATTGCAGATTTTATACTCACACATTGCAGCCAGAACAAAGAAAATAGGAAGATGTGATTCAATTTCCTTCTACACCTGAGAAAGTTGAATCGAGGACCAAGGATAGACAAGAAGTTGAGAAGAACTCATCTGGCTTTGGATCTTTAGAAGAGGAGGAAGAACCTCCAACTCAACTTGTTTGTAGGTCTACAAGGAATAGGAAACCACTTGAAAGGTATACACCTGATGATTGGAGATGTGTTTTTTTTTTAATACTAACATGGATGAACCCAAATCTGTAAAAGAGGCATTAGGTATGAATGATGCAAAATCCTAGAAGATTTCTATGGATGAAGAAATGGAATCTTTGAAAAAGAATCATACATTGGATCGTGTACCATTCCTTGAAGGGGAAAAACATGTTGGTTGCAAATGGGTGTTCAAGAAAAAGATTGATTCAAATGGAGGTATTGAGAAGTAAAAAGAAAGGTTGGTTGGAAAAGGTTACTCTCAAATTGAGGGTGTTGATTATGGTGAGATATTTTCTCCTGTTATAAAAATGACATCCATTAGATTTTTTTTTCTATTGTTGCTACTATGATTTAGAGGTTGAGAAAATGGATGTGAAAACTTCTTTCCTTCATGGTGACTTGGAGGAGGATTTTTATATGACACAGTCAGAGCACTACATGGTGAAAGGTAAAGGAAATTTGGTTTTCCTATTGAAGAAATCTTTGTATGGCTTGAAACAAAGTCCTAGGATGTGGTACCAAGAAATTGATACATATGTGTTGAGTTTGGGATTTGAGCATTCTAAATCAAATAATTATGTTTATTATAAAGTTGATGGTGATCATTTCCTGTTTATTGCATTATATGTTGATGATATGTTATTTATTGGAAAAGGGAAAGGTATAATTTCATAACTGAAATCTCAACTTACTGCTAAATTTGAAATGAAAGATCTTGGTGCAGCTAGACACATTCTTGGGATGGAAATTAAAAAAGATAGAGTGAATAGAAAGATATGGTTTGGCCAAAGTATGTCAATTCAATTTTATAGAGATTTAACATGTAGGATTGTAGACCATTGTGTGTTCCTGTTTAAGTTGAAACAAAGTTATCTATTTCAGATTTTCCAACATCTCCATTAGAGATGGAAGACATGAGTAGAGTGCCTTACTAGACTGCAGTTGGAATTTTGATATATGCTATGGTTTGTACTAGACCAGACATTTCCCAAGTAGTAGGAGTTATTTCCAGATATATGTCTAATCTTGGTAGAGTTCTTTGGGATGTAGTTAAAAAAGTCTTCAAATATTTGTGTGGCACCTCAAATTATTCCATGTTATCATAGTAATGTGAATGAATATGATTTTTCCCTTGATGTTCATGGTTATGTGGATTAAGACTGGGCAAGTGATGTTGATAGTAGAAGATCCACCAGTGCTTATGTGTTTTCTCTATTTGATGGTGCAATTAGTTGGATGAGTAAGCCATAGGCTATGGTTGCTTTGTCCACTACTGAAGTAGAGTATAGTACCTAGCTACTCATGATTGTAAAGAATCCATTTGGCTTAAGATATTGTGTTCATATATTGGAATAAAAAAAGATGTAGTGACAATTTATTGTGACATTCAAAGTGCGATATGTCTAGCCAAGAACTTAACATTTCATGCCAGGACCAAGCACATTAATGTATAGTATCATTTTGTTGGAGATATGGTCAAAGATGGTAGGGTGAAATTGGTTAAGGTAGAGACTTTGATGAATGTTTTTGATTCTTTAACTAAGCATGTGAGTACAAAGAAGTTCAGATTGTGTTCATATATTATGGGCCTTTCGACCCTTAGCAATTAAGAGACAATGTTTACTCCCTCCCATTGCTCTTGCAAGGTGTTCAGAAAGGGGAAGATTTTTTGGGAAAACATGTCTCAACCTTGCAATTATATAAAGGTTATTATTGATACAATATGTATATATATATATCCTAGTTACACCAATAGGTGTAATATACAATGGCATCAAGGGGGGGAGTGGGATGCATTTTTTGTTAACTTTTTTAGGAAACTCCTAAAATGGTCGACATGCATTAGATAAATGATAAATTGTAAATCTAGACCATTAATTATTAGGTTTTAGATCTAATGATGGATATTTTGTTGGCCTGTCTTGCCCTACAATGTAACCCTATTTTATGAGGGCATTGTATTATGACTGTGGTAGAGATGGTGATGTATTCTGAGAGTCTAATAGCAGTTTGTTGTCTCTTGATCTTTGAGTGGTGATACTCCTGTGAGAAGCTTGATTTGAAAGTATATTGCAATATTTATTATTTACTAAACAATATATTGGGGGGCTTTTGGAGTGTGTGGTTTTTCTCCTGAAAGGGTTTTCCTCACGTAGGCTTATAACCAAACCACAACTCAAAAGGAGTCTTACTGGAAATACCATTGACATTTACCCCGTTTAGAGTGTACATAGCAGTGCTTACAGTGTCTCTCCAATAGATGTGAGGCACATTTCCTTCCAACATCATTTTTCTAGTAGCATCTAGAATTGTTCTATTCTTTCTCTCTACAACTCCATTCTATTGAGGGGTTCGAGGAACAGATAACTATCTTTTGATTCCATGCTCTTCACAGAAAGAATTGAACTCTTGGGAGGTGAACTCACCACTTTTGTCTGACCTTAGGCATTTGATCTTTAGACCTATCTCATTATCTGTCATAGCTTTGAAACTTTTGAACTTCTATAATGCTTCACATTTTTCTCTTAAGAAAGAAACCTATATCATCCTAGAGTAATCATCAATAAGCAGCATAAAGTACCTTTCTCCTTGTAGAATTCTAATTCTGGAGGGACCACACAGATCAGTATGCACCAACTCCATTACTCCATTAGAATGATGTTGCTTGCTCTGAAAAGAAACTCTAATCTATTTTCCCATCTGGCATTCCTTGCATATTGTGTTAGTAGGATTCACTAGCTTAGGTAGATCTCTTACTACTTGAGTGGAGCTTACCTTGACAATGTTATCAAAATTCACATGACATAGCCTCCTATGCCATAACTAGCTTTCATCTACTTGAAAAATTAAACAACTTTCATTAGAAGCACTCAGGTGAAAAATATTACCTCTTGTCTTTATACGTGAAGCAATTACATTTCCAGAGCTTCCAAGTATCCTGCATCTTCCATCTTTGAACTGAAGATTGTAACCCTTGTCCACCATCTATCCAATACTCAATAGGTTTTGCTTCAAGCATTCAACATAATGGAAATCATCAGTGTTATGTTTACCACCAAGACAAATAGATCCTCTTCCATGAATCACACCAACATTGTTATCTCTGAATCTTACAGCCTCACCGTCATATTTCTCTAGAATTACAAATTTTCTTTTGTCACCAGTCATATGATGTGAGCATCCACTGTCAAAAACCCACTCATCCTTTTCTTCAATTCAGGTTGCAAGATATTTCTAACCTTTAGCAAATTTAGTAGCCATTGGACCATTTTCCTTGATAGCAATGAAAACCCATTCATCTTTATTTCCATTTTCTTTATCAGATTCTTCATCAGTCACACCTTCTTTAGCATAATAGAATTTCTTTTGAAATCTAAGTTTGTTAGGCTTAGACCTAGGAACTCTTTCAGGACACCTTGAAGCAAAATGACCTATTTTACTACAAGAGAAACATTTAATAGGAAACTTTCCTTTATACTTACCTTGTCCTCTACCTTATTTCTTCACAATCAATGCTTCCATCTCTTCTACCTCTCTTTCTTCATCTTCAAGTTGTTTCATCTCTTCCTCATATTTGAATGTCTTTCTAGAACTCTCTCCTAGATCATATCTTTGCTTGTTTCTTCTAGATATAGATTCCTTAAATGCAGAGTCAGTCTTGGGGGAAAAATCACCAAATTCACTCAACTCAAAGGAAGTAAGTTTACCAATCAACATATCTCTTGTCACATTTGTTACTACTCTAAGCTCTCCAATAGCATGAGCCTTTGATTTGTAAGAAGGGGGCAATGATCTAATCACTTTAGCTACAATTTATTGTTCATCCACGGTACCACCGACACATATAATACCCATCACAAGTTCATTTACTCTTTGCATAAAAGAAGAAATATTTTTATCTTCACCCATCTTTAGAGTTTCATACTTGCCTTTCAAACTTTGTAGCTTAGCGACCTTCACAAGTGCATCTCCTTCATACAAAGTCTCCAACTTCTTCCAGATCTCATGAGTTGTCTTCAGATCCATCACATTTTCCATTTCTGAATCCATCAAAGCACTCAGCAAAGCTTCAATATCCCTGATGTTAATCTCAGCCTCTTTAATCTCATCAGGAGTGGAAGGACCATTCTGAGGAATAACATATCTATTCTTTGTAATCTTTGAGAAGGGTTCACTAATACACCTGAAATGACACTCCATTATGGATTTCCACAGAGAGTAGTTTTTTCCATTGAATCTAGGACTGTCCTTCTTGTATGATGTCATCTCGAATCACCTCAAGCTTTTAAAATTTTTCAAAGGAACCTTATCTGATACCAATTGCTGGGAAAACAAGGATAGACAACTGAGAGGGTTGGTGAATCAGTTGTCATAGAATATTTAAACTTTTAAAATTTAATTTAACTTAATCTGAGATCTGATGAATGAAAAATAAACCACAAACAATCACCACATCAGAAACATAGAGAACACCAACATTTTTTACGTGGAAACCCTGTTAGGGGAAAAACCATGGTGGATGTCAGCCCACGATATTATACCCTGTTAAAAGTATAATGAAGAATAAAGGGAATGCACATGCATTCTGGCACACTTCCTAGAGCCCACTGCTCAAATACAAGAGGGCTCACTACCCAAAGAAGACACACTGTCTTACAATAATTCATATTAGATCCACAAGGTATGAACTGAGAAAATAGCTTCTACAAAAGCTTGATTACAATTTCGGTTAAGCACAGAAACACTCCTTCACACTTCGCTCAAAATTCTTCACACTCTGCTGTACAATCGAATGATTTGATCACTATTCGCACACTTGCTCTTTCTCTGGCACTTCTTCACTACATAACTATTGGACTTGCCATTGCACCAAAAGATCGACCTGTCAATGCCTAATACAAGCTTCGGTTAAGAACCACATGAGGTAGTTAGACCATGTCACAAACCCAAGCATTAGTATTACAAGGAAGAACAAGGATCACACCTTGCAACAATTCCCCCCAACACAAGCACGGGGTTTGAACCTATGACTAGCTTTGATACCAATTGTTGGACTTATCATTGCACTAAAAGATTGACCTATCAATTCTTGATACAAGCTTCGGTTAAGAACCACAGGAGGTGGTTAGACCATGTCACAAACCCAAGCGTTAGTGTTGCAAGGAAGACAAAGGGTCACACCTTGCAACAGTAACTTCACACAAACAACCTCTCTTATATATCAAAAACATGGAATTACATCAACAACTTTGTCGGCCAAAATAAAATATAAAGCATATACACAATGTCAACCCAAATTTACAAGTAAAATTTCAATGTGAATCAACCACCATCAGCCACAACATAATCAAGACTTAAAACAATATCCTCGAGTGTGCCAAACATTCAAATTTTAATCTCCAAGGATCCACAACATGTTACAACCACCATGTCGGCCAACAACATAAAAAATTGAACACACAAGAGAAAAATCATCAACCACGAGCACACTGATCAACACGAATGTGCATCAAAGATAGAGCATGATCTAGAAACATCCACAAGCATCACAAATCATTAGAGAAGCATCTGTAGTAATTGAAATTACTAGAATCACATCAACTTCAATCAGGAACACTAATTGAAGCCACAAAAAAATTGTCAGAACACAATTGTTCATAACACGATTAAATCTTCACACGGACCTCTAAAACTTTTGGTGGATAAACTAGATACGCTCAACAATAAACCCTTTAGTGCACAATGATTGATCATCAGCATACTGAGCAAGACACCTTCATGACCTTTATTGTTCCACTGTCAACCTGCAACTCTTTCTTTAACAACTTTCTCAATATCCTTGACATATACAACCTACAATACATCAATGCTAATAGTGTTGACATCAATGAAAACCACATATCAGCAACACAACCACAACATCCAACAATATCCCCCTTTGGAATTGATGGAAACACATGATGTGAAAAACATCATCAATGCAACTCTCAATCAACACTTACTCCCCCTTATATTCTAACTCTTCTCCTCATGTTGTTTTTCACATTTCTTTTCTCCCCCTTTGACATCAATGGAAAATTTAAGCATTATCTTTCCACATACAAGCTCTGAACCACATATCTGGACATCTGACTACTCCCCCTGAGTAGCAGCCACTGAAACATCAATCTGGATCAAAATATAGCTATGAAGCACACAGATTGATGCAAGTAAATGCATCTATAGTTCTTATTAGGAGGGGTAATCACCCCTAGCATCCCTCTGAGATACTCAAAAATATACTTTGGAAATGGCTTGGTGAAAATTTCTGCAATCTATTCTTGGTAGGCACATACTCCATTATGACTTCCTTATCACTCACTTTCTCCCTCAAGAAGTGAAACTCGATTGATATATGCTTGGTCTTAGAGTGTAGCACCGGATTCTTCGATATGTTTATTGCACTTGAGTTATCATAGTATATGGAAATAGGCTCATCATATACTACTATGATATCTTTCAGCATCTGTTTCATCCACAACACTTGAGTACAATTATTTGTAGCAACAATATACTCTGCCTCAATAGTAGATAGGGATATGGAATTCTTCTTTTTACTCAATCAAGACACCAGCTTCTTGCTTAGGAAGAAGCCACCACCACCAGTGCTTTTCCTATCATCTACATCTCTTGCCCAATCCGCATCACTATAGGCACTCAAGTTAAGATCATCATCTTTAGGATACCAAAGCCAAAAATCAACTGTTCCTTTTAGGTATTTGAAAATTCTCTTTACAACAGTCACATGAGATTCTTTCAAATCAACTTGATATCTAGTAACCATACACACAACATTCATGATGTCTGGTTTGGTCTGAGTTAAGTAGAGCAATCTGCTAATCATTGACCTGTATCTTTTTTATTTTCCTTAGGAGAATCATCATTTTGCGTTAACTTGCATCCAGTTACCATGGGTGTACCAAAAAACTTTGAGTCTTCCATGCCAAAATTCTTCAGCAACTCTCTCACATATTTGGACTGAGATATGAAAATCCCATTGTCTAACTGAGTGACTTGCAATTCTAGAAAGAACTTCATCTCTCCAATCATACTCATTTCAAATTCACTTTTCATTTCATCACAAAACTTCATACATAGATCTTCATCACCTCCAAAAATAATGTCATCAACAAAGACTTCAATAATCAACTCTTTATCATGATCCAACTTAAAATACAAGTTGTTGTTAGTATTACCTTTATTGAATCCAAGCTTTAGTAAGTATTTATTCATTCTAGCATACCAGGATTTGGGGGCTTGCTTGAGTCCATACATAGCTTTCTTCAATCAGAAAACCATGTCTTCCTTATCAGTCAGTTGAAATCCATCTGGTTGTTCAACATATACCTCTTCTTCTAACTCACCATTCAGAAAGGCTGACTTCACATCCATTTGATAGAATTTGTAGTTCTTATATGTGGCATAAGCAAGAAATAATCTTACAACTTCAATTATGGCAACAAGGGCGAAGGTTTCTTCAAAATCAATACCTTCCATTTGTGAATACCCTTTACATACCAATCTTGTTTTATTCCGAACCACTTCACCTTGTTCATTCAGCTTATTCTGAAAGACCCATTTAGTACCAATCACATTTTTATCTTTAGGTCCGGGAACAAGAATCCATGTATCATTCTTTTCAATCTGCATCAATTCTTCCTTCATAGCTTCCATCCAATGTTCATCATTACAAGCTTCATTGACATTGATAGGCTTAGTCTTGGAAATCAAACAATACTCTTCTACAATCCTTCTCCTAGTCTGCACACCTTTATTCTTATCTCCTATAATTTGATCTTCAGAATGATTTAACTTTACATACCTCATAATTTTAGGATTCTCTCACACTTTTGGTTCTTTTTTTCTTTCTTATGCACTTCCACTTGTCTCTCCTTCCTGACTTTCTTGATTTACTAGAAAAAATTGAACTTGATTTTGTGCCTGAGCATTGTTCCTTTTTTTGTACTATCTTTTTGGTCATTTGAATCATATCCATAGTATCTGGATGATCTAGTAGAGTCCTCATCAACTCTTACATTTGCACTTTCAACCATTTTTCTCAATCTTCTATTATGGCACTGGTAAGCCTTGCTTTTAGTAGAGCAACCTAGAAAGATTCCTTCATTGCTCCTTGCATCAAACTTGCCTATGTCCTCATCTCTCTTAATATAACACTTTCTTCCAAAGATCTTGAAATATTTAATAGTAGGCTTATAACCAAACCACAACTCAAAAGGAGTCTTACCAGAAATACCATTGACATTTACCCCGTTTAGAGTGTACATAGCAGTGCTTATAACTTCTCTCCAATAGATGTGAGGCACATTTCCTTCCAACATCATTGTTCTAGCAGCATCCATAATTGTTATGTTCTTTCTCTCTACAACTCCATTCATGTGAGCATCCGTTGTCAATAACCCACTAATCATTTTCTTCAATTCGGGCTGTAAAATATTTCTCAACTTTAGCAGATTTAGTAGCCTCTAGACCATTTTCCTTGATAGCAATGAAAACCCATTCATCTTCATTTCCATTTTCTTTATCAGATTCTTCATCAGTCACACCTTCTTCAACATAAGAGCATTTCTTTTAAAATCTAGGTTTGTTAGGCTTAGACCTAGGAACTCTTTCAGGACACCTTGAAGAAAAATGACCTATTTTACTACAAGAGAAACATTTAATAGGCAACTTTCCTTTATACTTACCTTGTCCTCTACCTTCTTTCTTCACAATCAGTGCTTCCATCTCTTCTACCTCTCTTTCTTCATCTTCAAGTTGTTTCATCTCTTCCTAATACTTGAATTTCTTTCTAGAACTCTCTCCTAGATCATATATTTGCTTGTTTCTTTTGGATACAGAGGCCTTAAATGCAGATTCAATCTTGGGGGAAGAATCACCAAATTCACTCAACTCAAAGGCAACAAGTTTACCAATCAGCATATCTCTTGTCACATTTGTTACTATTCTAAGCTCTTCAATAGCATGAGCCTTTGATTTGTAAGAGGGAGGCAATGATCTAATCACTTAAGCTACAATTTCTTATTCACCCAGGGTACCACCGACACATCTAATACCCATCACAAGTTCATTTACTCTTTGCATAAAAGAAGAAATATTTTCATCTTCACCCATCTTCAGAGTTTCATACTTACCTTTCAAACTTTGTAGCCTAGCAACCTTCACAAGTGCATCTCCTTCATACAAAGTCTCCAACTTCTTCCAGATCTCATGAGTTGTCTTCACATCCATCACATTTATCATTTCTAAATCCATCAAATCATTCAACAAAGCTTCAATAACCCTACTGTTAATCTCAGCCTCTTTAATCTCATCAGGAGTGGAAGAACCATTCTGAGGAATAACATATATGTTCTTTGTAATCTTTGAGAAGGGTTCACCAATACACCTGAAATGACACTCCATTATGGCTTTCCACAGAGATTAGTTTGTTCCATTGAATCTAGGACTATCCTTCTTGTATGATGCCATCTCGGATCACCTCAAGATTTTAAACTTCTTTAGAGGAACCTACTCTGATACCAATTGTTGGGAAAACAAGGACATACAACTGAGAGGGTGGGTGAATAAGTTGTCATAGAATATTTAAACTTTTCAAACTTAACTTAACTTAATCTTAGATATGATGAATGAACAATCAAAACATCGGAAACACAGAGAACACCAAGATTTTTTACGTGGAAACCCTGTTAGGGGAAAAACCATGGTGGATGTCAGTCCACAATATTATACCCTGTTAAAAGTATAGTGAAGAATAATGGGAATGCACATGTATTCAGGAACACTTCCTAGAGCTCACTACTCAAATACAAGAGGGGTCACTTCCCAAAGAAGACATAGTATCTTAAAGAAATTCATATTAGATCCGCAGGGGTATGAATTAAGAAAATAGCTTCTACAAAAGCATGACTACAGTTTTGGTTAAGCACAAAAACACTCCTTCACACTTCACTCAAACTTCTTCACACTCTGCTCTGCAATCGAATGATTTGATCACTATTCGCACACTTTCTCTTTCTCTGGCACTTCTTCGCTACGTAACTTCACACAAACAACCACTCTTATATATCCACAACATGTAATTACATCAACAATATCATCGAACAAAATAAAATATAAAACATATACACAATGTCGGCCCAAATTTACAAGTAAATTTTCAATGTGAATCAAACACCGTCGTCCACAACATAATGAATTCTTAAAACAATATCTTCAAGCGTACCAAACATTCAAATTTTAATCTCCAAGGATCCACAACACATTACAACCACCATGTCGGCCAAGAACATAAAAACCCAAACACACAAGAGAAAAATCACCGACCACGAGCACACCAATCAAAGCAGATGTACAACAAAGATAGAGCATGATCTAGAAACATTCACAAGCACCATGAATCATTAGAGAAGCATCCACACCAACTGAAATTACTAGAATCACATCAAATTCAATCAGGAACACTAACTAAACCACAGAAAAATTGTTAGAACACAACTATTCATAACACGATTAAATCTTCACGTGGACCTCTGAAACTTTTGGTGGATAAACTAGATACACTCGGCAATAAACCCTTTAGTCCGCAATGACTAATCATCAATGTACTGAGCAAGAAACCTTCATGACCTTCACTTTTCCACTGCCAACCTTCAACTCTTTCTTTAACAATTTTCTCAATATCCTCGACATATACAACCTACAATACATCAATGCTAATAGTGTTGACATCAATGAAAACCACAAAATCCAACATACCTATGGATGATCATGCCATTCCAAGCTCCAAAGGATAGTAAACAGTCAATAATGCACAAGGGAATACAAGTGAAGAGAGAAAAGAGCAAGTGATAGTTTTGTTAGTGTTTGGGAAAGCTGAAAAGAGGATAGTCCTTAAGGGAAAAGTCTAGTAGTGAGGGGCAGTCTTTATGCTAAAATACCAATGCAAGGGCAATTATCATACCTATAGGTGATAGTGTAGGGTTATTAACAATGGTTCAATTTTGGACAATGTTTTTGCAAGGAGTTGATGACTATAGTAGGAATAGGGATGAAAGCTCAAGCTAAAATGCACAGTGTGGTAAACATAGAGGATAGTAGTATAGTTGACCTATGTGAGGAAGAGGTTTGTACAAGGACAAAGTATGAGGAAAGGAAATGCATAATAGTCCTATGTTCAAAAGGAGAGATAAAATAAATGATGGTCATAGGAAAGAGATCAAATTAAATTCAAAGATAGTGATAACTTCACATTTCACAGTGGTCATGAAGATCATGTTAGCATATTTAAAAGGTTTTACAAGAAACATGCAAGGAAGTTTGAATACAAATATAAGGAATGTGTTGATTTCTTATCCTAGAAGATCTCGTATACCTTCCTTGAGGTTTTTGACCTTTTCAAGCTTTCCTACACATTTTTAAAAGAGGGAAAAGGATGGAGGTGGCAGCGGTTAGGAGATTTTTGGCTAATTAAGAGTCAGTTGCAAGGAATCTAAGAGGTTGTTGATTAATTCAGAGGTTTGGCACATGTCCTATTATCATGCACATGGTAGTTGAGGTAGTTTAGTGACTTGAATGGAGGTTGAGAGCATTTAGGAGGCAGTTTGAATAGAGGAAGACCACATGTGCAACAATATAGGTGTGTAAGGAGTGGATTTAGGAGTCTTGTTGGTAGCCATATGAGACAAAGATAGTTGAAAAGGTCAACTTATCTTTTTCCAATGCCACCAAGAAGTTTCAAGCACCCAAAGTTCAAGGAAGCAGTCAACAATAGACATAAAGGAAACATTTAATGAGTTTTAAACGTATCCTACTTTTCCTCCAGCGTAGAGTGGACAAAAGAATTTTTTGTTCATTTTTCAGTTGGTTCTTTTCACTTTGATACAACATTGTAAACTTGACACAAAGTTTCTTTCTAGTCACTTTGACATTGTAACTCATTGTTTTAGTTTTCAGATTGAAAATAAAAATCTTTGTAACACATTTTTAAAGAGAAATATAGATTTCAAATTATGTATTGTTATAAACACATCTTCTATCAATAAAATAAGCATTTTTTCCTTCAAATTTTTTTCCTAGTTGTGTGTGTGAGGTAATTGATAAAATTTTGTGACTTTTATGTGAAAATCCTTGAATAATTGTCTTACTTCCATCATTTTCAAGCAGAAAAGATATATTTATGTAGGTTGTTGTTTGTGTCATAGTTAAAAAAAGGTGTTAGTTGTGAAGAAAATCACACATTCTTCCTTCTAAACTGTAAGAAACACAAACTTTTCAATGAAACACTTATACACAGATATGCCAAACACTTATGTTGTCCATAAACATCTGAAAAAAATTGATTAGTTGTATGTCAAAACAACAATCCAATTTTTGAACAAACACTTTTTTCGGTGCATCACCTTAGTAGTAGATTCATTTCAAGCATTTCTTTCTACCCTTTTCCATAAAGTGAAGTAGTAAAATAGGCTAGACTAGGTGATAAAACCAAGATATCCAACTCACTCTGGAGGTTAACACCCCACATCCTAAGCCCATAATCAAGGGACTTATCCCATGTTTCACTAGTAGGCTGATTTTTTACAACTCAGTAAGGGTGCACTATTTGGTGATAACACTACCAGAGGACCAACCTTCACAATCGTCATCGATAGAAGGGTGGAATCCTAAGGAGCCAGAGGAGGAGGTGCAAAGATAGAGAAAAATATAGGTGTATCAAAAATGGGCCTCTTTCCTTTCTCTCCCTTGGGGGCAGGTGGAGGAACAAGAAAAGGCCATGGAGGCCGAGATGCAAGAACAATCCAATGAAAAAACTTCCCCTTGCCATAAAGGGTGGGTTGGGGAACTGTGGGTAAAACCAAAAGATGAAAAACTCGAGGCTTCAATTTCCATAACATGGGTGCTTTTACTTTTCTTGTGCCAAGTACGATAGGAGGAACAGAAGGCACCACCAAAGGTTGGAAGGAGGAAGCAAAATTTGTGGAAGAAGAGGAGGAAGGCCCTAGGGAAAGAGAAAGCTTTTCATTCCCCTTTAGAGGGGAAGAAGATGAAGCACACTTTTATGCATGAAAGGAGGCCTTTAAAGAGATAGCCTGACTAGACAAAGTAAAACCACCTTTCGACACTGAGCCTCCAATCTTATACCTAAAATAAGTTCTATATAAAAAATCCCCTATAGGAGGTAGGGGTCCAACCAAGGAAAGCCAAATGTGGTCAAGGGAAAAGCCCCCACAGGCTAAAAGTGGTTTATATCCAATATCCTACACAATATGCATGGCACTCTCATGGGGAAACTTCAAACATTTATGGAATACTTAGGTGATTGCATTCATGGAGGCCATCCATGGAATGCCTAGCCTCACTTTGAACAAGTCAAACTTAGGAATCACAACAAATGGGAATTCTAAGCTCTTAGGTTCTACCAATACAAATAAATAAATAGTGCTAATAGACATGATAGAAAACCCATCATGCATGTGAAGGGTAGTCTATGACTCATTGTACTTATCCTTATATAAATTATTTATAAAGAGGGTCTCCTCTATAATGAAATTCACGCAACTCGAAGGATCAACCATGACACCTATTACAATGTTATCATTGATTCGAAGCTAGAATATATACCGGGGATATTTCCTTGTTGAGAGGCAGATCATGTGTGTAATGTAGAAAAATGTATCCCTTTACATTTTTGCACTTAATTTGGGAATTAATGTTAATTTGGACTTAATTGTGCCTTATTTTGGGTGTTGTAAAATGTACCCCTTTACACTTTCACACTTATTTAGGGATTCTTTAATTAATTGAGCTTAATTTTCCCTAATTGGCCCCTTAATTCATTTACCAAGCCTATTTTATTATATTTTCCAAAGAGGAAACCTAACATTTATTAATGCCTTAAAATAACACTTCTCATTGAGAAATGTGTGTCCTAGGGTTAGAGACCTAGGACCCATTCGCCCATGGGAAAATGGGTCCTCCCTTAGACCTAGGACGTAATTTAAATTATTTTTTTGGTGGTATTTTAACATATTCAAATAAATATTCATATGTTGGCTTGTGATATTTGAATTTCAAGAAATTAAGGATACATATCTATAAATGTGAGGTTATTTGACTATGTTTCACCTAGAATTTTCAAGTGAGCATTATTGGATAAATTCAAGAGGATTTGAAGAGAAATTCAAGGCATTCAAAGGCATATTTATTGAAGATTTATTGTAGGAATCAAGGTCCAATTGTCATGTAAAAATTCTTCTTGCATCATGCTTGTTTTTGGAGCTAATATGGTGATGTAGGTTTCATGATCCATTCAAGCATTCAAAACATTATTTAAATTCAAGATTCAAGGTTCAAGATCAACATCCATTGAATCCATTTCATGCAAGTTGTAGATTTACATTCCAAGGTTTATTCAAGGTTTTGGTGAGTTGTGACATTGAGTTGTTCATTCATCATTCCTTTCATGCTATTTATTTCATTTCAAGGTTTGATTACCAAAACAAGGTTTGACCAAGGAAAACCCCCATTCACCAAAAAAAAACATTTTTCCCTCTTGATTTGTGTTTGTAGATTTAGGTGGAATAAATCTTGAAGATCTCTTGAAGAGAAAAATTGAAGAACTTTTCAAAGTTGTAAAAGTTGCCATAAAAGTTGTCATCTCACAAAAACTCATCTGAAGAATTTATTTCCAATTTTTTCAAACCTAAAACTTTGGAAAATTAGAAGATTCAAATTTGTAGCAGAAGCCCCTGAAAGTTGTAGACAAACCCTAACTCAGGACCCATTCATCCTTGAGAAAATGAGTCCCAGATCATCTTTAGAAGTTGACTTTTGGTGACCGGTACACATCATTCTACCCTTCTTTGATTTGTGATCTGATTTCTAGTTCTGCTTATTTTGAGTCTCATCTAGCTATTCCAAGTTATAGATTGCATTTTGGTGATGATTTACTACTTTTAGTTTTTCTCCCCAAAGTGTTGTTTGACCAAGACCCCCATCCTAACACAAAAAGGAAATCTATAGATTCACACTTTGACTTGATTCACCTAAGGGTTGATAATCATTTTATTGTGTGGATCTCATTTCCTAATGAATTGGGGAAAAATAGGTCCATCATACCCAACATTGATTTAACCTTACCCATAACCCACAGTTTTTCTTCTTTTCATTTTGGTGAACCCGACTTTTGATCATTGCATTTTTTTTATTTTTTAGTCTATTTCACCCTAGATCTAGATCTTGCATTCATTTACATTGCATTGCATTGAATTTAATCTCATTTAGGGTTTCTTAACTTGCATTAGTTTGCATCTCATCTAGGGCTTTAGGATTGCATTTTTGCATTTCTTAAAATCTAAATATTACAAAAAAATAGTCATTTTGCAAATCATTTTCATAGAATTGCATCATCATTCATTTACATTTGAAAATTGAATCAAAATTACATATCAAATTAGCTCTCCTAAGTTGTCATTTAGTCATATTTTGCATTTGCATTCAAGCATAATTACACAAAAATCTGAAACTGTAACTCACTATAAGAAACCAGAATTTAGAAACCACAAGAATAAACTTAGAAATATGTAAAAACATTTTTCAAAACCCTACTCTAGGACCCATTTTCCCAGGGGAAAATGACTCCCTAATCAAGGCTATTTCCTAAATTTCTAGGCAATAAAACCTCTATTTTTGTATTCTATTTTACTGTTTTTAGTTTTCTATTTCAGTTTGCAGAATCTTTGTTACTTGGAATTCATCATATTAACCTTCATTTGATAAATTTAGTGCATTGTTTGAATTCAAAATTTCATTTACAAGACATCATTTTTAGATTTTTTCATAGCATAATCAAAAAATTATCTTGTTTGAAATATGAAAAATTGCTTTTACATATTTACATTGCACTTTACATCTTAGGATATTTGATTGCATCTTGCTTTTTTTCCATTTTGGGTATACATTGAGTTTGTGACACTTTTATGAGCTTCACAACTTGGTTTCCTATTAGCAATACTATCATGAGATGTATTTCAAGACTCATGTCATCCCGTGATACACCATGTGTCATGGATATTGGGTTCTCCAACTCTTTCACTCATAGTGTTGATACTAATTAACCCTCTATGGATCATAGTCTTCATACCTCATTTCCAATGACTTCCTTACCTAAAACTAATATGCATGATGTTGAAACTATGGTTGCTAATGTCTCGCAAGAGAACATAAGAAGGATAGATGAAGAAATAGAAAAATTTCAAAACTTTGTGACTTCTAAAAACATTGCTAGTAGTGTCATTTCTACTTTAGATAATGTGGGGAGAATGCTTAAAAATGAACATGGAATAGAGATTGTGCAAGTTATAGCTCATATTGTTGATAACATGTCACTACCATGACTAGTTATGCTAAATCTTTGGGGTATAATCAAAGCCAAGGTGGAAATTCAATTCCTCCTTGCACAACCATTACCTCTATTCCTACCTACACTAGTACTCATGTTACAACCATCCAACCTACTAGCAATGTCAACACTTCCTTAGGAATTTCCACTGAGAATCCTTCTAGCTTTGTGAATTCAAATCTCATATCCCCTCATCCATTCCCTCTCACAAATATACAATTCACTTGCCCTTCATATACATACACCACTCCATCTTATTCACTTCCATCTCACAACACCAACAACGATCCAATCCTTAACACACTTTTGCAAAATGTCCCATCCCTACAACAAAAAATTGCCACACAAAACCAAAACAACAATGGAAAACCTTCACAATACATCAAAACCAACCCATTCTCCTTGGATATATTGATAACACAAATGCCACAAGGTATAAAGGTTCCTAGGTTTGAGAAATATGGTGGGAAAGGAGATCATGCTAGCCATATTTCCACTTACATAGCCTTATGTAGTGACATCATTTTTTAAGATAAACTCTTTCCTAAGCTCTTCCCTCGATCCTTGAAATATGTTTCTTTCAAATTGTTTTTCTCCCTGCTAATGATGTTATGGTGTGGATATCATTTCCTAATGAATTGAGGAAAAATAGGTCCATCATACCCCACATTGATTCAACCTTACCCATAACCCATAGTTTTCTTCTTTTCAATGTGAAGTGAATATAATATCTATAATAGCATTCACATGGTCTAAAGGAGGAATACGAGTAAATGAGACTATATCCACATACTTGGATGGGGTGAAATCAAAAGATGAAGAAGACAAAGCAACCATGTTAGCAGAGTACGATGGGAAGGGATCTATATAGATCCGTAGCTCGCTATTTGGCTTCAGTATAGAATTTTTCTTTTCTTTCCTACCATTGAGCTACATTATCCCTTTATTGATCTATGGTCTTGAATCACATGATGTGGATGAACACATCTTGCAGTATCATGTCTAAAGAGACTCAGTGGTATGGGAAGAACTTATGTGCATCGTACAACTGAGGATATGGTTCATGTTGGAATTTGGCCTTGAGAGATTGTTTTTGGCTACTTGTGTTTTCATTGATGGAAACTAGAGTTAGTTGTTTGATCCACAGTATTTGCAGTACTTCTACCCACAGTAAGTTTGGAGAATAGGACATCCAGTTGTGCAAGTGAAATTGCACATGATATCACTTACAGTATCGGATCATTATTTTGCGTTATTTCATGTTGTGGATCTATAGGAAATATTTGTTAACATGAACACTATCCTCTGATATGTTTTGTGGTATTGTATTAAGTCAAAGTTAAAGTTAAGAGTTTCAGTAGCATGATTTATGGCTTATTTTCCATTGTGGCCGACATGCTTCATATGATGTTTTGTGGATCTATGTGGAATATGTGTTTTTCTATTACTTATGTTTTTGGGTCCCTACTAAAGTCTATCCAACTTGTGTGGGTACGCTTATCTTCTAATTAGATGATATGAGCTGACATAAAAGAAAAATATTATATCCTATTATGAGGCCGACACACTTTTGAATTTCATGTTAGTGGGTATATAAAGGTGATCCGTAAATCATTTTGGATATATGAAACAAGGGATATGTGAGTGGATTTGTGTGTGCAAAAAATTCAAGTCATGATGGTTGGTATAATGCAGTTGTAAAGAGAGAGCAGAAAAGTGCAGATCAGTTGTTAGGAAGCAAAATAATTTTATATGTTAAGCAGAGCAGAGAAGAGCAAAAGTGTGAACCAGTCAGGATCTGGAATGTGATCATGAGCTTCAGTGGAACTAAACCTAGCATGTGTTGATGTTGGATTCTTAGTTCGAATCTAGTAGTAAACTTTTTCATATATGTAAGGTAGTGAGACTCTTTTTCTTTGAGCAGTGAGCTTTAGGCAGTGCGCCTGAATGCAAGTGCATTCTCCTCTTTTATCTACTTTTAACAGAGTAAACATTGTGGGTTGATCTCCACCGTGGTTTTTCCCCTAACAGGGTTTCCACATAAAAATATCCGGTGTTATGGTGTTCACTAATATGAGTTTTGAATGTCTTTATCTGTTATGTGTTGGAAATGATAAATGAAGTTCTATTATTGTAGTTGATAATGCTTGAATTGTTGTAGAAGTAAAAAATCATTGAACACTAATTCACCCCCCCTCTCAGTGTTCCCATTGTCCAACAATTGGTATCAGAGCATTGGTTCCTCTTCAGAAGTTTAACAGCTTGAGGTGATTCTTGAATCTCAATAGACGCTGGTGGTATTCAAAAATAGCTTATGGTGGCACTTGGTGATCTTGATCATTATAAAGCAGAGGCCATGGAACTAAAAGAAAATCTTGCAGATGCTAACAAATTCATTCAATCATTGAAGGATAAGATAAACGGGTCAAGGGAAAAGAGGAAATAATTGTGTGATCAGTTAAAGCAAAAGGAAAACAAAGGTCTGGATGATGTCCATCTGAATCAAACCCTAAAAGAAATTACAAAAGAATGTGAAAAGCTAGCCAAAGATAATGCAGCCCTAAAAGTTGAAATGGAATCTGTGACAATGAAGTTTATCAAAGAGATCGAGCAAAGAAAGAAGAAGGAGGAGAATCTTTCCCAGTCTCTGAAAGAAAAATTTGAAGAATGCAGTAGAATTAACTACATAACCATTCAGTTGGAGGTTGAGCTGCAACAAGCCAGAAACTATGAACACGAAATTGAAAGACAAATAGTCACTCTTAGAGATGAGCTTGCCACTGCAAATGAATTCAAGGAGAAATTCAGGTTAAGTTCAGCTAAGCTTGATGAGATAACCAAAAGTCAAAAGAATATGAATGGCAAGAGAGGTCTTGGCTATGAGAAGGGTGAACACTCTAGATCCAAACAAAAGAACCCTAAAAAGAAGAACAAAGGAAGAAGACATTCAGTAGGACAACCCAATGCTCAAATATTTAATGGATATTGCTTTGCTTGTAATAAAGTTTGTCATATGGCTTCTCAATGTAGAAGTAGGATAAACTCTAGTACTCCATCATTCTCTGGTCAATGTTTTAAATACAAGAAGTTTGGTCATAAGGCATTAGAATGTAGTAGCATGCCTGCCAATACAAGTAACATTAAATGCTATACCTGTGGAAGATTTGGAAATATTGCTAATCAATGCAGGTCAGGAGGAAATCAGTGGAATAATTGGTACAAACAAAAAGGTCTGGTATGTTTCAATTGTAACAATCTTGGACACCTTGAAAAAATTTGTAGGAATAGAAACTTGAACAAAAGAGGTCTGGTTTATCAAGGAAGAAATTCACAGAAAGACAATAAAGGAAAAGCAAAAGAAAATGTGGAAGAGATAAGAGATCAGATGAAGAGAACATGGGTGAAGAAAAGTGAATCTGATGAAGGAAATAAGGTTGTACCAGAAGTTCCCTCTGGTAGCTCTTCCGGAAATTAATATCAATCCAGTGGCCTAGGGGGAGTTTTTCATGAAGATCTCTTGTCCCCCCTGTATATAGTTGGCTCTGAATTGATGAATGTTGTCAGTTGTTGTGTTAATTCATGAGTATAAATTTTAAGTAATCATATATTGAATTAGGTGGAATGGTATGGGTCCAAAGTCAAATTTTTCATTTATTGTTTGTGTTCACTGAGTGACCAGAACTTCTATGGCAACACATTTAATACAGCAAAAAGTAAGTTATAAAAGGGGCACTTTGAACTCGTAATTCATCACTGTGTATTGAAGAAGGACAATTCGAGAGAATTTTCAGCAAAATTTCAAAGGTGTAAAAGGTGATCCTTGCAGTGAATTTCTAGGTATTTCTATTGATCAATAATTTCATATCTATTCTTGCGATCGATAGAACTCTGTTTGAAGCGAAACATGAAGAAAATCAAATAAATCTTAACTCTAGATGAGTATAGCAGCCAAAAGATAAGGGATGAAAGGAATTTGTTGTTGCTCACCAATTTTAGAAGGCTTGAAGGATCTAAGCATAAAAGTTTGGATATATGGAATGAATACCCTCATTTCACTAATTTTGAAGTTATTCGGTTTGTTTTGAAAAAATTTGACAAAGATATCCTCACTCTCGACAAACCTTATCAAATTACTAAGGATTTTTTTAGTAATTTAATGAGCTTATGCAATGTTAGTGATTTACCAAAGAAAAAATCAATTCGCAATATTCAGGTTGAGACCCTAACCAGAATAAGGGGAGATCAAAGGGCTCTGTTAATTGCAATGATCAAAGATCCTTTGACAAGGTATGTGGCTCATGGAATCTCATATAAGATATTCAAAAAAAATGTGAAGGATCAACATCGGCAGGCGCAACATATATCACTCACAAAATGATAATTGAAAATGAAGATTTTGATCTGTGCAGTTTGGTAAAGGAGAAACTGGTGGAAAATATTCAATTAACGAAGGATATCAACTACCCTTTCAGGTTTGGAACTCTGGTAATATGCATTATGATGTATTTTCTAAATTGTTTGCCTACAAAAGACCATGTAGCTTGGAAAGAAAATTTGTCAGTTTGTAAGAAAATTTTCAATCATTATAATTATTTTGAGAATAGTGAACAAGTGTATGAAAGCTTCTTTAGAAGGATGCTAGAAATATTTGGGGAAGGTGTTATCCCTTTCGCAGTAAAGATAACATAAGGTGAGACATCATCTGAAAAGGCTAGGAAAAGGAAAAAGAGAGGAAGTGATATGGGTGATGTCACTCCACCGGAACCCAAGTCAGCAAAGATTGAAGAAAAGGGAAAAGGTTAGTTAGTTGTGGATGTAGAAGATGAAGTTTCCAAAGATCATGCTTCAAAAAATCAACCAAAACCAGTTGAACTGGTTGTGGAAATTATAGAAGACGGTGATGAAGAAGGTGCTCTGTTCAAGTCAAAGATAATGCAAATCATTCAGGATGAAGGTGGTATGCAGAAGATATCAAGTATATGGTTAAATGGACCATCCTATGAGCAGGATGTCATTGAAGACACTCTTGGAAGGTATATTGTTGATAACAATATTGAATTGGAAAGTTTGCAGAATGTACTCCCAGATGAGCTAATTCTCTGTGTTAAAGAAGTTATGGAATCTGTACCTCTGGACAAAAAAGAGGAGATAATTTCTCATTTAAAGATGCAATTCAGCTATCTCTTTCCAATTTGAAGAATAAAATGAATGTGTTGAGACAGTGTATTGATTCAGGCAATAAGGTACTCAATTACTATCTAAAGTGGCCCCATGTGGTAGGCAAGTATAAAGACAAGTTGCATGAAATTGAGGATGAGATTGTTAAAATTGGTCAAGATTACTGTATGACTTTGGATATGGATGGAGATGTGAAGAAGAAGGTTCAAGCTCTACAGGATGAGCATACAAAGGTCCACTATGCTAGAAATACTCTTATTGATACCTTCTAGAAAGTAAAAGACCTAACTGAAGGGAGATTAGAGCAAATGGTTGAGGTGCTCAAGTCAGGAGAAAATTTGGAAGTTGCAATCACCGTTCATGAGTCACTTATCTAGATCATCAAAAAAACCTCATACAATAACAACTTTATCATTACCATTGGAATTGCAATGGATTCCTGGAAGAAATTCCTTCCAGAGATGAAAACTAGGTATAAAATAATTTTCTGAACTCTTGTTGTAGTTATCAATTTTTGATGAAATTTTGGATAGAATATGAGTAAATTCTAAGGAAGGGAAGTCAAAGAGACTGGATATAGTAAATCTTTGTCATTGATGTCAAAGGGGGAGAGATTGAGTGAAAAATCTCTCGGATATTATTAGGGGGAGCAGTTTTTTTTTGGTTTTGACACTTAGTCAATTTTTCACTAAGTGTTTCCATCAATACCAAAGGGGGAGATTGTTGGAATTTGGCCTTGAGAGAACTTTTTTGGCTACTTGTGTTGTCATTGATGGCAACTAGAGTCAGCAGTTTGATCCACAGTATATGCAGTACTTCTACTGACAGTAAGTTTGGAGAACAGGACATCTAGTTGCTCAAGTGAAACTGCGCATGATATCGCTTACACTACTGGATCATTATTTCACATTATTTCATGTTGTGGATCTACAAGAAATCTTTGTTAACATGTACACTATCATCTGATATGTTTTTTGGTATTGTATTAAGTCGAAGTTAAAGTTAAGAGTTGCGGTAGCATGATTTATGGCTTATTTTCCATTGTGGTCGACATGCTTCATATGATGCTTTGTGGATCTATGTGGAATATTTGTTTTGGTATTACTTATGTTTTTGGGTCCCTACTAAATTCTAGCCAACTTGTGTGGGTACGCTTATCTTCTAATTAGATGATATGAGCCAACATAAAAGAAAAATATTATATCCTATTGTGAGGCTAACACACTTTTGAATTTCCTGTTAGCACGTATATAAAGGTGATCCGTAAATTATTTTGGATATATGAGAGAAGGGATATGTGAGTGGATGTGTGTGTGTGAAAAATGCAAGTCGTGATGGTTGGTATAATGCAGTTGTAAAGAGAGAGTAGAAAAGTACAGATCAGTTGTTAGGAAGCAGAACAACTTTATATGTTAAGCAGAGCAAAAGTGTGAACCAGTCAGGATCTAGAATTTGATCATGAGCTTCAGTGGAACTCAAACCTAGCATGTGTTGATGTTGTATTCTCAGTTCGAATCTAGTTGTAAAATTTTTCATATCTATAAGGCAGTGAGCCTCTTTTTCTTTGAGCAATGAGCTCTAGGAAGTGCGCCTAAATGCAAGTGCATTCCCCTCTTTTATTTACTTTTAATAGAGTAAACATTGTGGATTGATCTCCACCATGGTTTTTTCCCTAATAGGGTTTCCACGTAAAAATATCTGGTGTTATGGTGCTCACTAATATGAGTTTTGAATGTCTTTATTTGTTATGTGTTGGAAATGATAAATGAAGTTCTATTATTGCAGTTGATAATGTTTGAATTGTTGTAGAAGTAAAAATCATTGAACACTGATTCACCCCCCCATCTCAGTGTTCCCAGTGTCCAACAGTTCAAATAGTGGTCTAATCTCTATAAAAGTTATTTTTCCATCTTTTAGAAGTTTTTGCAAGACTCTATCATAGGATTTTGACAATTTAGTAAACATTCTATTTCATCCTATAACATTTTTATTTGTGGGAGCATAAACCATATTTGCCACAACCTTTTTCTTTTTAGATTCACCAGAGAATGACATAACTAATCAACCATCTTGATGCGAGTGTGAAGATGAATCCCTGTACTGAGTGAATATTTGTTGGTATTCATGCAAAGTAGCACACAGATGCACAAATGATGGATATTTCATAAAAAGAAACTTATCTTGTAGTGTGGGCTGCAAGTTTCCAATGAGCACTTTCTATACATTGGAATCTGGTAAAGGGTAGGAAATTTGAGAAAACGAGTCCTAATATTGAGCTATAAAATCAATTACCTTATCATGAGCTCCTTGCTTACATCAGATGAGATCAGTAAATGCAACCTTTAGCTCAATGTTAGCCTGGAACTGCTGAAGGAACTAGTTTAAAAGTTGATTAAAAGAGAAGACAGAGTTATCAGGAAAGGATCAATACTATTCTAATGTGGCATCCTTAAGAGAATGTGGGAATGGTTTTTCTAAGGGTACATCATGGTGGAAAAAATTTGTACACATGGCATTAAAGGATGAGACGTGATTCTGCAAGTCCTCAAAACCATTGTGCTTTTTGAACTTCAGAATCTCCACCCCTTGAGGTATAAAAATGTTTATAATGGTGATAGACAAAGGACTACAATGATAGAAAGGTTGGAATATCAGTTGAGAGAATGAGTTGGCTAGATTCACTAGTTGATTCTGTATACATCCCATGTTGTATAGGAGAGAATTAAGGAAAGGATCAGTGGATGAAGTATGACCAATAGAACCACTTGCACCCACATCGATTGAGGCACCAGTACCAACACCAATAGAGGAACTAGCACCAACACCTAAAATAGGGACATTTTGAGCTCCAAATGTGGAAAAATTGAAACCCAAAGGAACCTTATTTACTTTAATCGTACAAATATGCTAAGGAACGATGGTGGTGTTGGTAGAGGGACCCATATCAACCATGTACACAGACACCCTTAGCATCGAGATATTCAACTATTAGCTAGCAATCTCCAATCTCATATCCTGGGTAGCACCCATGATAGAGGTGTAGGATGGGACATGAGTATGTACAATGTTTGCTATGCTATGAAGAAGCTCTAAGCCTCTTCGATCTCTATTCAATAAATTCTTTATATTTTCAACAAGAATCACTTGGTCAAAGGCATCATCTCTTTCCAAGAACCCCATGAGCTCTTTGAGTCTTAGTTCCAAGGAGTAAATTTTCTCTGCGAGGACCTTGAAAGTAGATTCATCCTATAAGGAAGAGGCAGAGATCAAGGTTGAGGTAGGAGGGGTAGGAACATGGGTTATATCTTCATTGACAGGCGAGGTGTATCCAATAGAGAGTCCTATAGCGAACTCTTTGAAAGTCAATCCAGATCGAGGAGGACTAAACCTTCTAGATCCCATATCTATGTTTTGGTAACTCCTTCTTACTACGTATCTGGAGGTAGTTGACTAGGTCATGAAGCTCATAAAGAATGTTGCAGCACACTATTAGCTATACGTCCTAACACAAGAGAAGATTTTTTTTTCAAAACAAAGATAACGAGAACATAAAGTTCACATCAGTTTCACCAAAATGTAATGGAGGGGATCCACTACTCTCGAGTCTTTGGGAATAGGAAGAGTCTATAGGAGAGGATGGCCCTAGGTTACATCAAGGACAAAAGATCAAGTGACGAGGTGACAATTTAAGGAGAGATTAAACTATAATTTTGGATTTTCTAAATGTTTATGATAGAGAACTTCAAAACTCATATGAACATACCTCAAAGGTCTAAGGAGATAGATTGATAGGCTCTCAGCTAGAGGACGAGAGCATAGACCAAGGAAAATAGTGCAACATGTTGGCATCTTGTATGAACCAGAAGCAAAGTCTGCTACCATATACTCTTAGGATCTGCTAACGACCAGAATGCTAAAGTCTGATAGTTTTACTAATCTAAATAGAGTGTAGAAAATATAAAGTACAACAAGAAGAATACTTAAATAACAAGAAAACTAACTACTAAGAAAAATGACAAGCAATGGAAGAAAAGGGACTAACTTATAGTAGGTCCAACCTCTCGCAAGCTCCTCATGGACAAAACCTACACACACGAAAATAGGAAAAGTGTTGGGATTTTTTTCGAGGCTTACCTTAGTCAAACCCTTGTTTTGGTGTTTACACCTCCATGTACAACCAAATAGACAATGATATAGAAATATTGATAAAGAATGACAAGACAAGACATATAATATGCAAGATAATAATATGATAAACAATAAAGATGATAATTCCAATAAAATAAAGGTTACCTTCCCTCCAATGAGCTTGGTGAAGTTGAGAGGAAGAGTAGTGCTTCAAAGACGTGAGGTGGTCATGCAAGAGTGTGATGTAGAAAGCTTGAACTTGTAAGAAAAATGGTGTAGAGCTACATGAAGAAATCTAGATCCATTCAAATAAATTAGTTGATAGTGTATCCTTCTATAAAATTCTACACATGCAATAGAAAAACATCTCAAGTGTGTACTTTGGTCACCTTTGTCATTATACATTAAAACCATGGGAAAAAATCCCACAGGTAGTTTATGTACTACATCATAAACAATGTGAAAAAAATCACATAGGTAGTTTATGTATAAAATCATAATCCAATGGTGTATGTTGAGAATCTTATAATTCATCATTATCTTTTCCATTAGGTATTTCATCTACTCTCTCTCTACTCGATCTCTCTTATGATTTAGTACACCAATTATAGAGGAAGTAATGGTACCACTTGAAGGTTGAGGACTACTATGAGAGTGATAAATGTAAGAGATAAAATATGTGATAGTTCGGGAAAGAAGAATATAGGAGTAATGATAATAAAGGGTATGCATGGCCATGGATATAATTATAAAATGAAGAATAGATATCATGGGATGGAGTGATGGATGTAGGAATGACATGAATAATATGCATTATGGTAGGTTGGGTGGACATAGATGAAATAAAAAATGAAGTGTAATAAATCACAATGGATCTAGGTATCTCAAGAAAGATATGGTTAGGAGGAATTCCATAAGGAGGGAAGGTGTATAAAGTATAAAAACTAAGTGGCGGTACACTAGCATAAATAGGGGTGATAATTTTGGGAAGAATGATGGTAGTAGAAGGAGTAATCAAGGAAGTTGGATTAATATTTGAATAAGGATAGGAGGTAAATGTGCTAATCATAGTATAAAATTTAGCACTAGTAGCTTGGAAGATATCTAATCCATGGGGCTTATTGATGAACATATTTTAAATCATATCAATTCTAGTTGTGTAGCATTGTTAGCATTATCCAAACTAGTAATTTGATTTATAAATATTAATTCTTCCATATTTCCATCATGTTGATTATATTGACTATTGTTAGAAAGAAATCTAAGGGATACAAACTAGAGTTATGTTCCCAAAATATCTCTACTAGTTGTAGCCTGTAACCCTAGAGTTGGTCCTATTGAGGTGACACAAGAAGGTATTCTAGATCCAATATTAGTTGTAAATCACAATAAAATAGCATACACACACAAGATAGATTAGAGTTTAGAGTTCTTTATATTCATTATATCAATAATCATTCATTACATTCATTATATCTATGTTATAGCCGGTCTTCTATATTATACTATGTTATCTTCTCCTACTGATGAATATATATTTCTACATACTTATATTTATAATATGGGACATGGCCCTTAAAAAGTATCCCTAGAGTATATTTTATCTTCCTAAATTGATGTTCCAAAAAATTCTTTTTAGTTAGCTATTACATATCTCAGGATCGGTGTCTGTACATTTTTTTTTACTAACATCATCTCCTCTTCAAAACCTTGACTTGTCCTCAAGTCAACTTTTCTTTTCTGGTAAAATGTCTGAATATGTACCTTGGATGGTAGGAAGGTAATCATTCCATTGTTTATTTTCCAACTGTAGCTGATGGATGTGAGTATGAAGTTCTATTAGTTTTTTTCTCCTTCCAAAATAGTGGTGGGGATTTGAATGCTTTGGGAAAAATTTTGAGCCTCATGTATGATATCAAAAATATGTGTTAATTGTATATTGAAAACTTCTCAGAGCTGATGGACCCACCATTGGATCTTATCCCTCTAATCCTATAGTTGTTGATATTGATCATGGAGGCCTTCAATCTTTACTTGGATACTCCCATCGATGTCTTTGGTGTCATCATATTAATGTGATTTGTGTAAAATTTGGCTCTCCAAGGTGTTCATTTGTGCTTTGGTAGAAGCTATAATGGTATTCCACTATAGACAGTATTGGAACATTTGATTGATTTCCTATATTGTTCCTTTGATTATGTTGAGATGAGTTTCTAATTGGGACTAGACAATAGCACATTTGTTTTAGATTTCATCCATCTTATTCTTCTTGAATTTTTCATGTACTTCCTATTTGATCTTATCCTTTTGTGGTTGGGGTCTTCTAAGTTCATCAATAAGAATCTTCAATTGTGTTGGAGGTGCCTGTGTAGAGTCCCCTTTCAACTGAGGAAATTTGACCTAAATTTCCTTAACCATCTCCTCTATTTTTTCAACATTTTCTACATGTTGTTTGAGGATTTTGTCTTGGGTTATCTGATGAAATATTTCTCCTAATTAAAATTTTGTAGAGGTAAGATGTTCCCTATATTTACCTATGTTCCCACCATTGGTAGCTAGAGCAATTGAGAAGATGCTATTGTTTGTATGTGTTGTTGATTTTCCAAGAATTCCTTTATAGACTACATCAAAGAAGGTGCTGAAGATGAGGGTCCCTCTAGCCAAGGAGGAGGAGTTTGTATTGACGAGGTGTCATTTTTTTCTTCTTCCTCATGCATTTCTTTGCATGCTTCTATATTATCCTCTATGATCTATCCTTGTACCTTCTATTTGATCTCTAGTTTTTCTAACATGACCTTGTCTAAGTGTTGCTTAGACTAGAGTTCTTTTTCTTTTAACTCCTTTATTTTAGCCTTCTCTGGATCTATGAGTGAAGGGGAAACCATCTAGATATCTAGTTCTCACAATTTCTCTTCGTCTCTAATTTATTTCTCTTTGAATTTTGAGTGTGGCAGCTATTTGATCTAGTAAGTTGCTAATAAACTCTTTCAACGTAATCTGTGATGCTACCATATATCTAATCAATTCCCTCTATGTATTCTTGTTGAGAGGAGGAATCTTGGAGTATGTATGTAGGGTTTTATAAAAAAATATGTGCTTAAATAATGCACTATATAACTGGTCTTCATCTAATAATGGGACTGATGGGATTCTCGATCGGAAGGATGTCTCTAGTTTTATCTCCTATTCTTATTTTGTCTCTAATTGAGGTTCTACCTCTCTTTTTTCTTGTTGTTACTTTCTTGTCATTTTCTTCTCTACAGTCATTTGTAAGAGATCTGATGTTTCTTCTTTTTCTTGGGGGGGTTTTTTTAATGTGTGCTATAGCTTCTTATTCCTTGACTGGGTGCTTTCAATTTTTTATGGATAATTGATTTTTTGTCTATAATATTCTAGATCTTCTAGGAGTGGATCCAGACACTACTTTTGGATCCTCTGTATCCCTTGGTGGTATTTCTACTTGTTCCTTCCCCTTGTGTTGTTCTACAAATTTATCTTTAGCTATGAACTTCATACATTCCTTTGTAGTAGAATGTATTTCTACCTTCGAATCCTTTGGGAGACTAAGAAAACAAGTGACCTAGAACTCCTTTTTTGCATATGGAATATCATAGGGTAGTGGAGGGATCCAAGAAGTTCAAGGTTCTATTACCTCTATCATGGTGAAATATTTTTCTACCAAGAAGACAATGGAGTCTAGGTACTTTTGTACTGTACTCTAGGAAATTATCCATCACTACTGCATTTGTTTCTAAAAAAATTTGAAGTACCCACCAAACACCTCAATGTAGGTTGGTTTAGCCAAAAAGACTTTTACATACTCCTGAATTTGTGCAGCTACCAGTTTGGTTGTGTCCCATACTTTTCCAAAAAAATGAGGGAGTTGGTTCATAAAATAGAATGTGAGACAGATGAGAAGAGTTTCATACCAAAAATTATACCCTGGGGTTTTTGTTCGAACTGTATTTTCTAGGAACTTCATTCTGAGAACTTCACATAGGTTGAAGTCTTTTCCTCGAACCACCATCTAATAAGCGATGTGGATGGAAAAGACAGTGGAAATCCCTTCCCAATTTGTATAGTACACTTTGTATGTGATCACCTTGGTGGCATATTTCACTCTATGGTTGATGATGTTGCTAATATCTAGACTTCTCCCATCAAAATTTGTGATGGTGAGCTTGGTGACTTTGGTGTTCTTGATGCCCTTCTTAAGTAGAATTACACCTTGTTCTAGCAACCTAGTAATGTCTTGAATGGCCTCCTTTATGATGTGTTATGGTTTTTCTAGGTACTAGTATTCATCATGTAGCGTGTTGAACACTAGGTAGATCCATTCCTCCTCAGAAAAATTTGAGAAATCTTTACATACGTCCAACTTCTTCTCTATGATTTGGGCATGGTTAGGTAGGTATGAGTTGGTTCTAGGTTGTAGTATGGTTTCCCTTAACTCTTCAAACTTTGAGTGTTCAATGTCTACCAAAGGCATGTGGATATATTTTCTTACATCCTCCATGTATATAATGAACTGTTAAGAATGCACCCTTCGGATCCACAGCCATTTCCAAGTGTAGGGTAATTTATTATAGTTAGGGCATGATTTGTCAGTGATAGTAATGGGAGCAAGGGTGGCCATGATTATTATTTGATATTTTAGTTGGGGCATGGTAGCTAGGGTTTAAAAAAGAGCTAAAATGGGATGGATTCATGAGAGCACAAGAGAGTTAAGTGAGTGTAAAGGTGTGGTGAGGATATTTTATAGAATTTTTGGGTTGAGCTCCTTAATTATTGTAGATGTTTCTATTCATTTCCCACCCTTTTCTACCTATTGATGTTTCTACAGCTATCTTTTCCAAGCATCTAATTTTATCTACCTAAAGTATAATATAGTACACTATAATACATTATGATATGATTTTTTTAGGATTTTTAGTGTGTGGATATTTTTTTGTGTTGTTTTTATTATGTCAATGATATCCTTCCCATACAACAACATTTTGGTGTCTATTCTAGATAGCCATGTGTTGTCCCTTCTAGGTTTTTGTGATTGTGATGGTTTTTGTTTGTAGTTCCCAGCATACTTATGATTGTATTTTTTCCTTATATTTTCTCAAATGTGTTCTAGTATAGTTTTGTATAAAGAGGACTCTATAGAATCGATAAGGCTTTCCCTTGATTCAATTTACATAGTACCCTTCATCTTTGTTAAAGTATGAGGAAATAGATCCTCATATTCTACCAATCGTTCAATAGCTAATTCTTCCCATTAATCTCCTATTTTGGCTATTTTTGGGCTATCCATCAATTATCTAGTATGACTTTGAACCATGAATACTCTACGAGATGCTAACTCTAGTTCATTTTGCATCCATGCTTCCAAGACTTCATCACTATCTATGTTGCAATCGTCACTACTCAATTCTAGTTCTTCATTATTTGGATTTTGTTCTTCCTCTTCCCCATCCAAAAATTTGGATATAATGTAGAGGTTTTTTATGCCTTCCCCTCCATTGTCCTATGTTACTTCTTCTATATGGGATTTATCATCCGGTTATCGTAATGGAATCCATACAACTCTAGTAGCATCTACAAATGAAATATCCTCTTTCTAGGAGTCTCCTATACCATTAGCATTAACAAAAAATCTTAATTTAAGTAAAGCCCTGGAGTTATTAAATGGATCACTTCATTTCAACCACTTCAAAATCAACCAATTGTCTTATCCCTTTAACATTCACTTCAACATTCTTCCAAGTTCCTAAGGTCTGCATTCTAGAACCATTAGCAAGACTTATATTTATTGGTGTTTTAACTAGTTTAGGTCTTCCTAATTTCTCCCATGTGGCGGATGGAATGATATTCAAATAAGCACCCAAATCTACCATAACATATTTTACTTTGTGGTCATTCAACTATACATTTATCAATAATGGACCATTCTTCTAGTTTCAATCATTTAATAGTTGATTGACATTCTTCTGTTTATTCCAATATTTTCCCCATTGCTTTAATTTAGCTACTATACATTTTTTTCTAGCCAGGGATACAAGGTATTTTATCATTTTAAATTCTTGTTTTGCAAAGCAACCTACTTCTTCTTGTCATATTAAATCTTGTTTTGCTTGCTTGACCACAATGTCATGTTGTTTTTTATTAGGCTAGAAGTATTCTAGTTCCTCATCTTCTTCTTCTTCCTTCGGACTATAATATTATTCATATGTGTCTTCTACTATTGGCTTCTTTTTATTTTTACTAGTATCAATACCTTTTCTAGTGACAATAGTTGATTTCTTCTTTCCTCCAATTTTCTTTTTCTTCTTATTGTCTACAACTAGTTCTTCTCTAAATTTTTCTTCTATAGGAGTGTCTAAATGATGCAGGAGCATCAGCCAGATGTTCAGAATTTATGTTGATAGTTGATAGGATACAGGCTCCTAGCACCATAGCAACAGAAATAGTGACAACATTGTGATAATGAATTAGCTGAAGATGAAACAGTTGAGGAGGTCGATGGTTAGCAGTTAAAACTGAAGGATTCCTGATTAATGTCGATGATGCAAATTGAATGACACATGGATGAATAGCTCCAAGATGTGGATGATTGGAAGTTACAAGCACGATGTCGATAAAGAGAGGTGACTTGAAGCAAAAAGGAGACGACCGACTGGGGAAAAAAAAAAGAAAACCCCGAGGAAACAAAAGAAAGAAAAGGTTAAACAATCATAGGGCGAATTTATGTATTCATTGAAAAAATTGTAATCACCTTATGAAATGAATAAAGGAGTGTTTTGAATTATTCGGGTCTTGCTATGTATTTATATTTATAAATTCCTTGTCGTTATTATTATTCCTAGTTACTGTCATAATTTTATCAGAAAGCTATTAATTTTTGTATGATGCCTGAGGATGATGTGTGTCCCTCGATTTGTTGTGAGAATGAAGGATGCAATAGATGCTTGGTTGTTGGAATAAAATGTGTTTCTTGAGACCTGAAATAATAAAGTGGTTGTTTATCTACAAGTTAGGGCTCTTGTTGTGCAATTCTTAAAAATTTGACACAAGTTATTGTCAAATTTTGGTTTAATTGTTATTGAGTCCATTGCAATCTAGATTAAGTGGGTCAGTTGTGAGTTTGTAACCTGATTTGGGTAAATTGGTGCCTTTTAGTAAGATGAAACAAGCTTCAGAGATGTGGAGTTTTTTGAAAATTTTAAGTAAATCTGGGTTGAAATTTAGTTGATCTTCTCCAAATGTGTTTGGGATAGAAGTTCCCTAAAGAATTAATGTTGTGGATATGATGCTCTGCATGAAATTGGTATCAAAGCCTGAAGATGCTCTAGGAAAGTTGTTTATGATTAAGTTGTTTTTGATAGAAGGTTGAGATTGTTGGTTGGTTGTAGGTGCTTATCCATCTAAGCTGCATTGAGAAATTCTAGGAGACTAGGGAGAGTAAGTGAAGACACCTAGGTGAGGCAAGTTGTGTTGTGTTGTAGTTAGAACTTGATGGATTCTTTTCTGAAGAAGCACCAAAGAGTTGCAACCCTGATGAAGGATACTCCACTGATAGGAGTAGTTGAAAACAAGTTGAGAAGATGATTGTTGAGGAGAAGAAGCAGTGTGCAAGGACAGTCCTGTGTCCTTGGTTAAGCAAAGAATTGGTGAGAAGATGAAAAAGATAGTCATGTGTCCTTTTGAAAGATAAAATAGTTTGTGAACCTAATGAGGAAGAATGAGAAAAGCAAGAGAAGACAAGTGACGACAGAAAATGAAGAAGATTGATCTACAACAACACATTTCCAAGGGGACTTGGAAAATTTTGTTGGTTGGTGATTGATGCAGGAGCATCGGCCAGATGTTCAAAATTTACATTGATAGTTGATAGGATGCAGGCTCTTGACACCATAGCGACAAAAATAGTGACAGAAGATTGTGACAACGAATCGGTTGAAGATGAAACAGTTGAGGAGGCTGATGGTTAGTAGTTAAAACTGAAGGATTCCCGATTAATGTCAATGATGCAAATTGAACAACACGTGGATGAACAATTCTAAGACATGAATGCTTGGAAGTTACAATCACGATGTCAATAAAGAGAGGGGACTCGAAGCAAAGAGGGGACAACCGACTGGGGAAAAAGAAAAGAAAACCCTGGGGAAACAGAGGAAAGAAAAGGCTGAACAGTCATAGGCCGAATTTATGTATTCATTGAAAACTTTGTAATCACCTTGTGAAATGAATAAAGTAGTGTTTTAAATTATTCGAGCCTTGCTATTTATTTATATTTATGAATTCCCTGTCCTTATTATTATTCCTAGTTACTGTCATAATTTTATCAGAAAGCTATTAATGTTTGTATGATGCCTGAGGACGATGTGTGTCCCTCGATTCATTGTGAGAATGAAGGATGCAACATATTCTTGGTTGTTGGAATAAAATGTGTTTCTTGAGACCTATAATAAAGTGGTTGTTTATCTACAAGTTAGGGCTCTTGTTGTGTAATTGTTAAAAATTTGACAAGTTATTGTCAAATTTTAGTTTAATCGGTATTAAGTTCATTGTAATCTAGATTAAGTGGGTCAATTGTGAGTTTGTAACCTGATTTGGGTAAATTGGTGCCTTTTAGTAAGATGAAAAAAGTTGCAAAGATGTGGAGTTTGTTGAAAATTTTAAGTAAATCTGGGTTGAAATTTAGTTGATCTTCTCCAAATGTGTTTCGGACAAAAATTCCTTGAAGAATTAATATTGTGGATATGATGCTCTGCATCACCAAAGTCCACACATCCATTTGATGACAACCTCTCACTCCCTATTGTGATACATTATGAATTACTCTTGCACCTCTTTTGAACTCATCACTCTAGGAAGGTTGACTATCCTCCCAGTTTTGATAGAATGTTATAGCCACTTTGCATTGAAACATTGTGTGATCATCTTTCCCACAAAAAGTGCATTTTGGTTTCTTCTTCACCCAACATTTGGAGGCATAATGGCCCATTTTTCCATAGTTAAAGCAATTTGCATCATTTCTTCTTCTATTGGTCCAACCTCTTCCTCTTCCTTCTCTATAGCTTTTTTTTTGTTTTCCTCTCAATGATAACCCAATTGTTGATTATTTTGCATGGCACATGCATTCCGGCTATCCTACCAAGGTGGTATATGGTATCTGGTATCACTATTTTCATAGGTACTATAATTGTGATTATGAAAGAATTAAGCCTTGTAATTCCCTTGGTTTCCTCCATTTCGGATTGGAGGATTTTTCTTTGGATAGTATTTTGTTAGATGCATGTCCCACTCTTGACAAATAGCACAATACATAGAGTTAGGTTTTATTGTTTTCACTACAATCAATGTATTTTCTGCTCTATCCTTGGGGTATTCATTCTGGATGTGCCTTTCCCTATTTCAATATGTGTACCAAATTCGGTAAGGTTGACTAGGTTCACTAGCCTTGATTTCTTGTTATATGACCAACTTTTGAACCTTCAACTATAAATCTTCCAATATTTCAGCACTTATATCTTTTTTTGGTTTCCTCCATGGTTGAGCTTAAATTTGGTATGTAATAGTGATTAGGTCAGTATATTTATCAAAGAATCTTCCATCTAATCTAACTTTGATGTCCTTACACAATCTATAAATGAACCATTCAATCTTTTATTTTTATGTTAAAGGTTCCTCCAATTTTTTGTATACTTCTTTAAACTTTTTATCATAATTCTCAACTAGTTCCTTTTCTCCTTGTGTCAAGTTTCTCATTCGGGTAACACTTTCAGTTGAAAATTTCGTTGTCCTAAAGTTGGATAAGAATATTTTTTGTAAGAACTTATGAAAGGAAACAATAGGATCAAGAGATCAAAGATAGCACAAAAGAGAGAGAGAAGATGAGAGAATATGATGATAGTATTCTCAATATGCATGAAGATGTACAATTACAAGCATGTACAAGGCTTGCGTATAAAGTAAAGCTAAGACACAATGAAGGGCCATGAATGAGACAAGTGTCTCAATCATGTGTAGAGTAGGTAGAAAGAAATATTAGATAATTCCATGAAAGGTGGATCACCCACCTAAAGTGGAATTATCATGCCACAAAAAGTGGAGATAAAAAGGTGATAACTAGATCACACCACAAAGAGTGGGATTTCTCCTACACACACTTCCCTAAGTGTCCTAATCACATCTCTCAATATATGCACAAACCTAGATACAAGATGCAAATAACTAGGTGTCACAAGTGCAACCTGTAATTATATTCATTCCCTAAGTAAGCTTAAGTAAAGTGTAATAAGTAAAATACTTTACACCAACACCCCCCCTTAAGTGCAACTAGGGGAATGAAGACTCAAGCTAACCATGCAAGATAAGATGCAAGATGGGTTCCAGCAACTGGGCCATGTTTGGTACCCATGTACAAATGCAATACAATCTCTCACAAGCGAGGAAAGGGAGAAAACCTCATGGGAAAGACTCCCCCTCAAAAGAGAAGAAAAAAAATGAATGTACAAATGGAGGAAAAAATCCCAAGATGAGGAACAAGTCCCCCCATGAAAGAGAAGAAGAAGAGAGACAAGGCAACCCTCCTTCAATGTTGAGTCTCCTACAATGATGGTAGAAGCTCGACATTGACTGCTGAAGATGATCCAATCTCGCCGAACAACATTCCTCCCCTTAGGAAGAAACAAAACCATGGATGTATGTAGGATATCAAAAATATGGATGATGTGTGATGATGATGTCTCTGAAGCATGCTCAAGTGTCTTCATGTCGATGCTGAAAGCTGACACACTCCAAACAAGCGTTCTAGGCCACACTGCTGAAGAGGACAATCCAACATATAATAGAGGTGAATGTAGAACATGATCCAAAGGTGCATGAATGAAGTCTCCTCAATCTACAAGTGAAGAAGGAAGAACCCTCAAAATGTAAGGATTCTTTGAAATCTGCTCAAATTTCCTTGTATTGATGTTGAAAGATGCCTTTCCCAAACCATGTGAAGTTGCAATGACAAGTGCAAAGGTCGCAATGTAGTCACTTCCTGTAACTTGTGAGAAACCCTTTGCAACAACACTCCCATCCACTAAAAAAGACAACTCAAGATCTAGTAAGGATGAAGGTAGAACAAAAGAGAGAGAAGATGAGAGAATATGATGATAGTATTCTCAATATGCATGAAAATGTACAATTACAAGCATGTACAAGGCTTGCTTATAAAGGCAAGCTAGGACACAATGAAGGGCCATGAATGAGACAAGTGTCCCAATCATGTGCAGGGTAGGTAGAAAGAAATATTAGATAATTCCATGAAAGGTGGATCACCCACCTAAAGTGGAATTATCATGCCACAAAAAGTGGAGATAAAAAGGTGATAACTAGATCACACCACAAAGAGTGGGATTTCTCCTACACACACTTCCCTAAGTGTCCTAATCACATCTCTCAATATATGCACAAACCTAGATGAAAGATGCAAATAACGAGGTGTCACGAGTGCAAACTATAATGATATGCATTCCCTAAGTAAGCTTAAGTAAAGTGTAATAAGTAAAATACTTATTTACACCAACAATTTTCATAATTCTTCCCATGTGGCTTTATCCTACGAGTAGTTATTCATGTACCATTCTAATTCTTATTTTCTTAGTGATCCTACAAAGTATAATAACTTATTCTTATCTTCATCTTTTCCCAATTTCTCCCATACGAACTCTAGAAGGAATACATGTTCTAGTGCTTTGGTAGTATCTATACCAAAAATAGTGATTTTTATTGTGGTATCCATGGCATCTAAACCTTGTTTTAAATCTTTTTTTTTCTTAGGTTGGTATGTCAGTTTCTTTACTAGTTTAGTTTCCTTAATGTTATTATGGGGCTTATTTTCTCTGCCATTATCTCTCATAATTTTGATGTTAAAATAGTCTTCTCCTAATATCTCAATCCAAGGGATTTCCTATTCTTTACACTCTTCTTTCTACTCTTTCTTATTTTCTTTCTTTTCTTCTCTTCAAATGATTCTATAACTCTTATGCTAAAACTCTTCTACTTTTAGACCTTAATGGGGATTAGTCCTAGTATGGGGTTTGTGACTCTTCATAAAAAAAAATTGTCTTTTTGTTATTAAACAAAATCTAATTAGTTAGTAGCCTAATTTATTCATCCTTGATCTCCTCTTCTTTTTTATGTTGTTCTTCATCCTTTCTTAATTTACTTATGCTTTTGTTAATTACCTTTTCTAAATAATCATCGTTCATCGACAGGATTTTGTCTAAAGTTTATAGGAACTCTTTAAAAATATCATTTCATTTAGTTGTAATTTTGTCTAAGTCTGATTTGTTCTTAGCATTTAATAAAGGTTTTGATAGAGTAGGAGCCTCTTTTTTACAACTCTCCTCTATCAAAAAGCTTTTGCGTTCATGATTGTGCATTAATTTTTCAAAACTACTTGAAAGCCTTCTAATTCCTTTTAATAAAAAACTTATCTTCATAGGTGTTTTCTTCTTTTTATTTCTACACATTTTCCACTTTTGACGACAACACCCACATCGATGCGCTCAAAATAACCACCAATGGTTTGCTATAACTTTGATTTTTTTGTTAGTTCCTATGAATGGTAGCTCTAGACCTGCTCAAACATAGACATACAACACAATGTTAGTCATCAAACAAATCTAAACTAGCATTCCCCATGCAATTCATTCAAATCTCAAGAACAAAAAATGAAACAAAGATAATCAAATAAAAACTATTAAATATTGCTCAAAACACTCAAACCCTCAATCCCATGGGGGAATTGGTGCTATTTTGATGTGGAAAATAGCCCTTTCCCAATTCCTTGCAAGATTTGATGAACTTTGATGAAGATTGATGCTCCTTGATGAAATTTGACCATAACCTAGCTAAGATGGATGAAAACTATGAAAAATTGGATGAAATGTTCATGAATTTGCTCAAAACCTATAGATAATGACTTTGCATCAAGTTGCAGATCCAAATATAATAGAGAATACTCTATTTATAGGAAAGAAGGATGGAGGAATGAAAGATATGAAGAATGTGGGACTAAACATAAGCCAATGGCATTGTGCCACTTGTCAACATGCTAGTGGAAGGAGGTGGAGCACATTTTGATGAATGTGCAAATAAATACTATTAGGTGGAGATTTGAAATTTTAAAGTTGGCTTGTGGAGGAAGAGATGGAAGAAGAGTTAATGCCACTTGGCTCAAGAAAAAGGAAATGTAAGAGGCTTTAATGCCAAGTTGGAGGACAAGTCCTTTTGGGAGGGAGATTTCAAAATGGAGGAATATTCCAAAGAGATGCCTTTTTGAATGAAAATAGAAGAATTTATAAATCAATTAAATTGATTTACATGTGCAAGTTGCAAAATCTAAAGGATTTGATGGATTAGAATTAGAGTTAATCGGATTTAATTAACTTAGATGGAGATTAGTTTGATTTGACACTTGATTTAGATTTTTGGATTTATTTAAATCAAATGAGAGGAATAATGGATATTAGATTTAATTAAATAAAGTTTGATTTATTTAATTAAAAGGGATGATGTTAGATTTAATCAAATAAAGGTTAATTTATTAATTAAAAGAGATGGACTTTAGGATTCAATTAAATAAAATGATTTATTTAATCAAAAGAGAAACATTAGGATTAATCAAATAAAATGATTTATTTAATTAATAGAGGAATTATGAAGGATTAATTAAATAAGGATTATTTAATTAATTGGTTAGTAAAGAAGTGATTAAGGAAGAATTGGTGTTAGTGAACCAGAATTGAGTGTGCAAGATCAATCAGTATAATTTATGTGTCTACATTTTGCCCCTCTTTAAAGCAATGTACCTGTTGTGTTGGTTCAAAGAATAGCCTTGTCGAGGTCAAAAATTCAAAAAAAATCTAATTTTTCGGATGCCCCATTGTTGCCCTAGCGGAAAGAAGTATGTTGGCACACTTCCCCCTTAAGAGATCGAGTGGAAAGTTCGATTTTGGGTCGAGCTCGCAATAAAGATTCAAGATCAGTTCAACTCAGAGAGGACTAGAAAGCTTGAATATTTGATGTAGACAATTCTGATGATGTAGACAGTTCATCGGCCATGGGTAGCCTCATGTATATTTTGATATATTACACACACTTGATACTTGGATAGAAATGTTAGTAAATATAGAAGAATAAGATGGATGAACCCTTGAGTCTGATACAATGCAGGATTCCAACAAGTCCATGAGTCATTAAGACTTTATTAGATATGATGATGAGTGATGATGATGTATTGCTTATCAGGAATTGGGATTTTAAAAGGGCTTACTTACCTTATGTTTGATAACACACATAGATACAATGCATCAAGGTATAAAGAACTAGGATGGCGTTGTATCTAGTGAGATGGATTTTGATTTGACAAATAGATAGGAGTATCCATGTTCACACTTGACATACGAAAACCATAATAGGATGTACTTCAAACATTTCAAACATCTCAAACCAAAACATGGAAAGGAAAAACCTAACAATGTAATATTCAACAAGCTATCCAAAACACCCTCCATCCATATCTAGTAAAGCAAGTATTCACCAAGGTTATATTACAAGAATATCCAACAAGCATAGCAGATAAAGATAATGATCGATGCCCCATTCCTTTCTCTCTAAATCATTTTGATATACATCATCGAGAGGTCATTGGAATGAGTGCAATAAGATAAATCAAAGAAAAGATCAAGTGAACAAACAAGCCAATGTTCTTCATACCTCTAGCCAAGACTAAACTATGTTGATGCCTGATGTTGATGTCCATTATAGGAAGGATGCATCCTAGGACATGATGTTATCAGATGATTTTGAGATTGAATGGATGATAGGCTATTGATACAAAGAGTTGACCAAATTGTTTACCTACTAACCTAAGCTTAATATTTTTTGACATTTGAGTTTTCACTTTTGACCTGCTAGACTCGTTTCTGACCGTTTCACCAAAGGTTGAGGATGATGATCGATTTATTATGAGTGGATGTTTATTTCAAGTGATCGTGAAACAAGATGGATGGATTTTTTCAAATATTTGGATGTTTTTAGTGTTTTGAAATGTTTTGAGGTTGTTTTTGGTATTTTTGAGATGTTTTATAAATGTTTTGATTTTCAAATTTTCCAATGTGTTTGGGTTTTATGAGATTTTATGAATGTTTTTGGATTTTGTGTCTCAGGGGCTAATCAAAGATTATCCTTGCCTACGTTTAAGCTCAGAGACGATGTAGTTCGGATATCATGTGTTATGACATTTTCTGACTTTTTGACCTGTTTTGGGATTTTGATATGTTCTGGATGTTTTTGGATTTTCACATGATTTTGACGATTTGGATATGTGTGATGATATTAGTGCTCTATTTTGGGATTTTTTTGAAAACCAAGCTAAGGTTGATTGATCAGATTGATGGATTGATGATGATGAAATTGTTGAGGATACACAACAATGCAAGGATAGTGTTTAAGCAACATGAGGATTGGGATGGATATCCCAAGATGATGATGGATTGGTGAAGCTTGATTTGGAACAAAAGTTATTTGAATTATTTGATGTGATGTTAAAGTACACATTAGATACAACTGATATTGATTGTTTGGATCAATGTTTGATTAAAGATAAAACTTGATAAGGAACATCTTCTTGTCAAAATGTTCCATGGGATAGTGATTTGGATTTTGGCTCACAAATGCTTGACCAATTCGATTTCATGTTTTCCTATGTTCGGATCAACACATAAGTTGGAAGATATAGATCAAGATTTATTCCTGAAGTAAGATGCAAATATCTACCCCCAATTTCTAGTAATGTATGGAATGTCGTGGGTGGATGATGGGATAGGTGTGTGGATGGAGGGATATGGTAAGCACGCAAAGGATGCCAAGGATTATCTTGTGATAAGATAAGGTGTTCGAATAAAGAATGCTCATTTGGATAATGCTTCATGGCTTAGATAATGCAAGGTAGGATAGGATCAATAAAAATGAACCAAATTTTGTCAAGATCAAGATAATTTGGACTATGGATGTAGATGGATGAAAATGGATTGGATAAATGGTTCATGGATGAATGGATTTATTATGGATGAGATGGATGGAATGTTGGATTTTTGATGGATGAGATAAGATGCTTTCACCTGAAATAGCACATGTAGATGCTCAATTCTACACATGATGCATGTTTTCCAGGTTTTCATCATGCTACCTATCCAAAGCACCACCGTAGTGGTTTTCATTAGAGGACAATTTTTATCTTTACTATTTCATGATTTTTTATTTTTATTTTTTGATTTTTTATTTTTTTCTAAAATATTTTAAGCTCATGTTGAACCACCTAGTGGTGTTGATGTAGATGCTTCTATCATAATATGCCATTGATATCCTACTTGAAGAAGCTTCTTTACTAAGATACGTGCACTTGAATGCGACTTTTGAGATTCCTAATCTGCTTTGTTTATAGCAGAGTTAACTTTGTCTTTGTGCACACATCGCAATAGAATGCCTTCTGAATCCTTATGATGAAGGGTGGCTGCCAATACATGGTCAATGTGAGAATTGATATCATGTGTGGAGGCATGGATGGAGTGTGTTTAGGAATAAAATATTGATTGGTTGATAGTTTGGATCCTTTGACTCTCCAAACTTGGGAAGATGAGCAATAATGGGTGGATACGAAAGTGTGCATGGAATTAGGACCAACTGCTTGATATACTTTGTATGTCGCTTGGGAAGCCTAATTTTTCCTTTGTGGACATCTTTGATGGATACTTTTCCCATTTTTATTTTTCCCCATAGTTTCTTTGACTGATGGAGTTTGATAGGGATAATCTTTCTTTGTATTCTTTGGTATCCATGTGTATTTGATTTGTCCATTATGCTTCTCAACTTATTTTTCTTTGATGATGTTCTTCTTTTTTTGATTCACATCCTTCTTTTGATGTTGGTCCCAATTTGTGGATGGGGTGATGGGTGGATGAAGATTCGTGACATTCCCGTTTGTAGTATTGGCATTGGTTTTATCATAAGGATTCTTCATGCTCCCTATGTTGACGTTTTCTTGAGACATAGTTTCCCCTATTATGGTGGTAGTAGCACCTTTGTTCTTTGATTCTACCTATTTTGAGATGTCTTTTTTAGCAAGCATTCTCTAATAAATGATCACTACAAATGACGTTATTTCAATTTGAAGCTATGATGACTCCAAAATATCCTGTTATGTCTGACTTGTTTCCTTGAGTGGATAATGTTAGATATCTTCACACATGATGTCCTTAGTCTAAATTTTGGATATATATGATCCTAATGTTGACAACTCATTTTGACTGTAGGAATCAATAACCTACTCTTTTTGTGTAATAATGTTAGGAGTAAAGGAATCATGTTCTGAATGAAGATCATCTACGTTTCCATCCAAAGAAAGCATCTCATGGGTAGATGGAGAAGTATGTGCTATAAGGATATGATCATTATTTGCGACATCTTGTATAGATAGGAGAGTTTCCATTAGATCATTGTATTATCTTGGAGATATGAATTCTTGATCTTGATTAATTTTGGAATTTCTTTTGACGTACTTTGGATTGAGTTCTTGACATGGGTCAATTTCAAAGGATGGATTTCTTACAAAGGGTTCTTGGATGTCTTCATTAGGCATGGGAAATGACTCAATATCCTCTTGATCTTTGAGTGGACTTGGATCAAATGTTGAGTTGAAGATTCCTTCAATATCTGCAACCATGAGGTCGAAGGATGCCAATATGTCTTGGAAAGGACCATTGCTAGACTCTGGTGAAATATGTTGATCATGCTTTGGAATAAATTCTTGAGATATGTCCTCTAATCCATTACGTGATGTAGAGACATTTTCAACATGATCATTGGTTTATGTATCATGGATTATGTCAATAGGATCAAATAATTCTAACACTCCTTGAAATAGATCATTGTCAAATATTATTGAGGGGTTTTGATTATGACTAAAAAGTGACTCTTGATGTATGTTGAGTTGATCATCGGATGAGGTAGAAACATCTTCAAGGTGCTCATTGATGGATAGATTTTGATCATTGTTTTCAACAATTATGGTGGAGAGATTGTCAATGCTATCACTAGTGGTTGAATATTCATCATTGTCCTTAATAGTTATTATTTTTTGATCAATAAGGTCTTGGATGATAATTTTGAGTCGAATAAAATTTGATGTTGTGTGTCCCTTTATTTTGTGAAAATCACAAAGGTGCTTCTCATTATACCCTGGTGGTTTAACTTGGGGCTCTTGATAATTTTCATAAATGGGGATTTTGATGAGATTTTCTTGTATCAATTGTTGCATGGCCGATTCGACTGGTTCCCCAAGTGGTGTGTATTTTCATTTGTTACCTTGTGATATTTGTACTTTAAATTGACCTTGTGGTGATTTATGTTTGAGATGTGGGGGTTGGGTTTGTTGTTGATGTTGTTGATCTTGATATCCAACTTCTCGACATGGGAGATATTGTTCTTGATGTGGTTGTGGACACAACTCAGTGCTTTGATGACATGGTTTAACCAATGGAAGAATGTATTGATTTTGGAGTGGAGATGTCTCCTGGCACAATGAATCAACTATTTTGGTAAGTATAGCAATTTTATCTCACAAAATTTGATCTTGAAACCCTTGATATAGTTGATTTGGTTTTTGTTCAATCAGATTTGGAGTGTATACTTGTGGTGTTTGCATGGGATCATGGACAAATTGATTTTGTAAAATGTTCTAATTTGGGATGATGTTTAGATTTGGCATTATAGGTTGAAATTGAACATTGTTTTGGTTTGGAAACATATTGCCTTGATCTAGGTAACTTTTATTTTGCATGGTGTTACCTTGACTTGGATCAATACATGGAGTTGTTAACATATTGTTTGGACTTTGACCAACATTGGTGTGATTCACAAACATATCTACCCCAAAGTTTACCAAGTGTGGATTTGAAATGTTTATGTTTGGTAAACTTGCACTTGGTATATTCACATTTTGCATGTATGGATTTGGTGGGATAATGTTATTTTTTTGAAGACTCATGCATTGATTGTTTGGTTGATAGATTTGTAGGTTTGGACTTTGATTTAAATCTACCATGGGAAAAGGTGTTCCAAAATTTAGATTGGGCATACTCACATTTTTTGTACCATTGAGGTTTGTAGGAGATAATTATGCCATGTATGGATTGCATAAATGTGAGTTTTGATAATCAATTGGAATTTTAAGGCTTCAATAGTTTGGTTGATTTAGATTACTCATGATGTATGAATCAAGTTTATATTCCATGTTTTTCTTGTGTGTTGACCTTGTTGACCTCTAAGGAAATTAGGACCAATGATGAGATGAAGGATGAAAGGGCTGAATGATATGGGTGTTGAAATTTTAGGAACTTTGGAGGAAATACTAGACTTTAGGACTTTTGTATTTTTTATTTTTTATTTGATTTGGTTTGATTTGGATTTTATTTGGATTTTATTTGGATTTGGATTTTGGATAATGAACTAATAAACCCCAAGATGTTGGATGTTATCTTGGAATAAACTTGTCCACACAGTGATAATTTAACTAAGTGTATGAAGAAGGATTCATCTACACACACTTAGTCAAACAAGATGGTTTTGATTTTGATTTAGAAGGATTTTTCAAAAGTCTAGCATGAATGATTTTTCCAATGGTTCAAAAGTTGTTTGTGAGATGGGATTTGATTGATGTTTGAGATGGATGAAATGATTGGTTGTTTTTATCCTAAATGAACCTAAGAGGGACTTGTTTACAAGACCAAGGTTTTGAAGAACATGATTTTCCCTAAGAGTAATTCAAACCAAAAGATCAATGTTTTCTCAAAAGACCATAAGACAAAAGATAAATAAGCACATGTGTGGGTTTCAATTGATTTCATCTTGACTAATGAATTTATTTTACCACATCCAATGTCTTGCTTATGTTTTTCAAACTAAATGTTTATAGTGTCTCAATTTATTTTCATCCCACAAGGTCCATTATGTGGAAATCAAGGAAATTAAGGCAATAGTTCCCTAATGTTGACTTTAGTAAGAGAAAATTGAGATCTAAATCCAAATACTTAGAAGCCTCTAAGGATGGAATCCCTAGGGAAAGTAATAGCACTTGGATTTTTCAAAGGTATTTGCTCCCCCTAAAGGGTTTGGAATTCTAATGATTTTGTTGAGTGTTTGTTTTCCAATGTTTTAGATCCAAGCAAAGTGTTTTGATTCCAAAATGATGCACAACCCTAGGATAGAGAGATACAATATTTGTTGAATTCCCACTTGGATAAATCTAGTTGTGCCTATTCTTAGTGGATGATTAGAAGCTTGACCACACTGGCTCCCCTCCATGGCACACACTTCTTAGGTCAACCAAATTTCAGTTCTCATGAATCTCCCATGACGAACTTCTCATCTCTACTAAAAACCACAAAAATGTGGGACGACTTCAGAATGACTATTGTTGCACCAACAAATAGTAAGGATTTTGGCCTCTATACAAATTGGTTCTTAGTCAGGGTGATCGGGGACATGGCACCTTGTGAGCATCCAAAAAGCCACTAAAGGCTTTAATCAATCCTACTAGGTGCTCTTATACTTTTTATGGTAGTACCCTATTCTGAAAGACACTGTACGGCTAAGGCCTACATACCATGAGGACTTGACAATTTAGTCTTATCCATTTGTATACCGACCCGAGTGAAAAACCAATTGGAGTCACCTTCGAATTGGTCTTAGGCAAGCCCCTCTAAAGGTAAAAAAAGTGAGCAAGCACATCTGTAGTTCAATCAACATTTTTTTGCATGAAAAAAGAGAGAACACACACGATATACTCAACTCACACTAGCAAGATTTTGTTCAATTTTAAGAGCCCAAATTGAAGTGTGGAGGCAATATTTTATACAACTTAATATCACCAAAACACTTTTGATTCTCAAGATTGCTGTGAAGCGCGAGAGAAGTGCATACACCTTTTAAATGATATTACATTGTAAAAGAGATTACAAAACATGAAAAACACATACTCATTTTAACTTCAAAAGCAATAATTGATTCTTTTTAAGCACCAAGATGAAGTGTGAAGTTTTCTTGTTCAAATTTTAAATCCAAAACCAACTCTAGTAAGTTCCTAAGGTTCTTTTTAACCCTTTGATTGTTCTTTTTAAAACCCAAATGAAATGTATTTAAGTTCTAAAGATGAAAGATAACAATGTTCTAAAGATTGGGTTATAGGTGTCCCCAAAGTGTTAAAAAACACTTGTTACAATCATGAAATAGTGCCATAAAAAACCTTCCCTTTGTTTCATCTTTCCCTTCTTGATTTCCTAACCTGTAAAAGTGCTCAAAATGTTAGATGAGATCAAGAAATAAGAAGATATAAGGGTTAGATGAATGACTAAGCATAAAAACCCTAAAATTCAGACCACATTATGATGTCTTTTGACTTTAGATGTAAAATTGAAAATTTTACCTATACAAAAATTGAAAAAAACTTACACCATTGCATAGCTTATGAAATTCTACCCCATTTCAAAAAAAGTTTCAAAAAATACCTTTGTACGACCAAGATATGGTCATTTTAAGATTGACTATAAAAGCACTAAAATAGTGACCAGATGTGCTAAAACAGTGACCAGATGCGCTAAAACAGTGACCACATGCGCCAAAACTCAAACCAGATGTGCTAAAACAGTAGGTGAATGCGCTATAATAGAGCTTGGATGCGCCAAAAGTCACCACCTATGTGCTAAAAGAAGCCACGAGTGTGCTACATCGAGATTAACAAACATACCTATTGAAAAATAGTGAAATTGACCAAAAAGACATGTTAAATTTGAGATTTTTGCCCCCCTTCTAGCGCCAAAATTTTAATGGTAGCTCTAGACCTACTCAATCATAGACAAACAACACAATTTTAGTCATCAAACAAATCTAAACTAGCATTCCCCATGCAATTCATTCAAATGTCAAGAACAAAAAATGAAACAAAGATAATCAAATAGAAACTATTAAATCTTGCTCAAAACACTCAAATCCTTAATCCCATGGGGGAATTGGTGCTATTTTGATGTGGAAAATAGCCCTTTCCCAATTCCTTGCAATATTTGATGAACTTTGATGAAGATTGATGCTCCTTGATGAAATTTGACCATAACCTAGCTAAGATGGATGAAAGCTATGAAAGCTTGGATGAAATGTTGATGAATTTTCACAAAACCTATAGATAACGACTTTGCATCAAGTTGTGGATCCAAATACAATAGAGAAGATCTCTATTTATAGGAAAGAAGGATGGAGGAATGAAATATATGAAGAATGTGGGACTAAACATAAGCCAATGGCATTGTGCCACTTGTCAACATGCTAGAGAAAGGAGGTGGAGCACATTTTGATGAATGTGCAAATAAATGCTATTACGTGGAGATTTGAAATTTTAAAGTTGTCTTGTGGAGGAAGAGATGGAAGAAGAGTTAATGCCACTTGGCTCAAGAAAAAGGAAATGTAAGAGGCTTTAATGCCAAGTTAGAGGACAAGTCCTTTTGGGAGGGAGATTTCAAAATGGAGGAATATTCCAAAGAGATGCCTTTTTGAATGAAAATAGAAGAATTTATAAATCAATTAAATTGATTTACATGTGCAAGTTGCAAAATCTAGAGGATTTGATAGATTAGAATTAGAGTTAATCAGGATTTAATTAACCTAGATGGAGATTAGTTTGATTTGACACTTGATTTATATTTTTGGATTTATTTAAATCAAATGAGAGGAATAATGGACATTATATTTAATTAAATAAGTTTGATTTATTTAATTAAAAGGGATGGTGTTAGATTTAATCAAATAAAGGTTAATTTATTTAATTAAAAGAGATGAACTTTAGGATTCAATTAAATAAAATGATTTATTTAATCAAAAGAGAAATATTAGGATTAATCAAATAAAGTGATTTATTTAATTAACAGAGGAATTATGATGTATTAATTAAATAAGGATTATTTAATTAATTGGTTAGTAAAGAAGTTATTAAGGAAGAATTGGTGTTAGTGAACCGGAATCGAGTGTGTGAGATCAATCAGTATAATTTACGTGTCTACAATTCCATTCTTCTTCTATGTCTCTCTTCTCTTTCCAACACTTGTCTCTGTCTCTTCTCCGCTCCATTAGGACTGGTCATTTTCTCTTTCCTTTGTAAGTCAATTTTCTCCTCAATCTCTTCTAAACTTCTTTTATCTCATTTGGCCATGGGTGTTTCATATTTGGGATTACATTACTCCTATATTGTTTCCCATGGTAGTTTTTCAGTAGTTTTTATTAATAGTCACATCTTTTCATAAGTCTCTTTGGACCTTTTCCCCCTTTCTATTTCCCATCCCCTTGGTGCTTAACCCAATCTTGCAAGGTAGACATCAAGAAGATGAAATTTTGATTGATTATATTTGTTTTATCATCTTTTGTTTGTGTCTTATTTTGGTAAAAAATTTAGAATTTAAAAAAATTCCTAGTAAGCCTCAACAGAGCCTAACCAAGGTATTAGCAATGGAACCAATGTTAGCAAGAAATCTAAGGGATGAAGACTAGACTTATGTTCCCAAAATATCTCTACTAGTTGTAGTTTGTAAGCCTTGAGTCGGTCCTATTGAGGTGGAACAAGAAGGTATTTCAGATCCAATATTAGTTGTAAATAAAAATAAAATAGCATACACACACAAGATGGATCAGAGTTCAAAGTTCTTTATATTCATTATATCAATAATTATTCATTACATTTCTTATATCTCCATTATATTTAGTCTTCTATATTATATTATTTTATCTTCTCCAACTAATGAATAATATTCTACATACTTATATTTACATTATGGGACATGGCCCTTAGATAGTATCCCTAGAGTACATTCTATCTTCATAAATTCATTTTCTAGAATATTCTTTCTGATTAGCTATTACATATCTCTGGATCAATGTTTGTACATTGTTTCCCAACTAACAATTATACTCTAGGATATTCTCAACACAAGCATAAAAATAAAACTCACTCATTAGATTGGTTACCAATGATATAGTTTAAAGGAGAAATCCTTCTCAATGATACATTAGGATCATGGGTATCTAGTGGCATAAATAAATGATAGAGAGCAAAAGATTAAACATTCTCTTTTAGATTCAAATATTAGAATATTGATAATATATTATATCTAAAAATGAAACCCTAATGTGGTAGCTAAGGGTCAATTGGGTGTACAAAAGAGGTAGAAAATAAGGAGATCTATATCAATAAAACAAAAATGAAATACACACAAAACCTAGAAAGATCTAAAATAACATGATATACTAAAAAAATAAAGATCTAAAAACCTAATATAATGAAGGTATAATCTAATGAAAATCCTAAGGTGGTGTAGGATCGAAGAAGTTCAACAAAATGTAAATAAAATAACCTTTCCCTAATTTAAGTAATCTAGGCTAATCAAAAAATTGCTTACAACTCAACATAAATTAACCTAAATTAATTAAAGTGACAGTTGTGGAACTAGATAATTCAAAACTAAATGTTAATAGATATGTAATTAAATGTGATAAATAAGAATACTTAACTCTAGGAATGATTTAAATGAATAAATTTCTTGCAGTGTTGACTTTGATGATCTAGTACCAAAAATAGATATTATATATGTAACCTCTATCTAAATTTGTGAACAAATATATGAGTATTTTCTAGTCATATCTATGAGTTTAGGTCATTTTTGTAAACATAGATTTTCTCTATGTCTCAGGAATTTGATATTATTGGTTGTACACTTCTACTTTATTTTTCACCTAATTATTTTTTGTGTTGATTTTCAAGGACTTGTAGTGTTTAGAAACACATGGGGGAGATGGTTGGATTGCAAGGGTTATGTTCTCCTAGGTTGAACCCTTAGCAGAATTGAATTTACTAGTGTGTTAAAGATTAGTAGACAACAAACAAGCATGTAAATTGTCTTAGAATTATTATGAATATTTTTAGTTCCTTTTAATGCAACAATTAAAGTAATCATCCAACAAATACTCCTTGTACATGAATGATAATTGACAATGCTTTTGGATGATAAGTTAATGCAATTGAGTTCCTTTAAAAATAATTAGATAGAAATAATCATAGAAAATATGTACTAAGTTGGCTCAGGGTAGGAAAGGAATACGATTAAGGAAGAAAATTATGTAAAAAATGCTTCCTACACTAATTTTTGAGGAAATTTATATGAAAAAAAGTGATATTTACAACTACATAAAAGAATACACAACAAAAATATACCATAACATAGGTTTACATAGGGAAAACCTTTTTGGGTCAAAAACTTCACCCTTTAAAACACAACCCAATTGTATTATTAGTAACAAGGGTGACAATACAATATGAGGGACATGCCCTCATAGGAGTATCACTAACCTACAACTTTAGAGTAACTCTAGTAGCATAACCATACATTCAAATCAACTATAAAAACCTCCATCTCAAGCACCCAATAAGTAGAAGAAGAAATACATAAAACCATCAAATGGTAATTAGGAAACTATGAGCTAAAACCACCCAAACTATGGCACCCAAATTTCTATTTGAAAAATTCAATGAAATCTAAAGATGAGTCCACATGCCAAAAATGCCATATTCCTTCCACCTACCATAATCTAGTAATAATCCACTCACCAAATTGGGTGTTTTGTTTTGGTTCCATTAACTTCATTTAGAGAAGCCTTGCGGTGTGTCATAACATGTGCTATAAGCTTGTCAACAAGTGTAACTCCCTCTTATAGACATTTTATGTGTCATAGATGTTCTTAAATTTTCAATGTGGGAGGCCCAACTTCCAAAGACAATTTTTGATATGGGAGGTTGATCAAGTCCTCTTTTTTAAGTTGTAGAGGTAAAAAATATCTACATCCTAAACATCTATGAAATTGATGTAGAACAACCTAAAAATATTTTTAGAGCCTAAAATGACCTCTATAATCTAAAAAATGTGTTTTTTCTATTCATGACCTAAAAATTGTATTTTAGTAGTTTTAATGTTAGGAATGTGGTTTATTTTCAATTCTTAATTCTCCACAAGGTTCTGTTATGTGGAACTTTTTGTTAACTTGCAGAAAAGTTATAATTCCATACATAACCTAGGAGATTAATAATGGAGAGAAGGAAGATTTTTGGTCGAACTCATGGAAAGGGCATCCTCCTTTGAATACAATGCAGTAACTTCATCAAATACAACAACATATAACTCCAATTTGGGGTTCAAAATTAAGTGACTACTTTCAAGAAATAGATATTCTCACAGGAAGAGTGATTTGGAAAATATTTTCAGCTCCTTTACTGCCAAATGTTCAACAAACAAATCTAAATAACTTGTTAGCTGGTAGAGTTGTCTTTGTCCATGATGCTACTAAAAATATTATTTGGGATCCCTCTAAATCAGGTCATTATATAGTAATTTTGGGTTACAGATCATTAATGAATAGAGAGGTTCATTCTAGTCCACAAAGAGCCTTGATTTTTTGTTGGAATTCTGCAGTGTTACCAAAAGCAGGATGTTTCACTTGGTTGGCCTTAACAAACAAGATCTTAACAAGTTCAAGATTGCATAGTTCAGGAATATCAAATCCTTTTAATTGTGTGCTATGTGGGTCAGCTTTAGAAGATATTAATCATTTTTCTATAGTGCTCTTTCAAGCAAAGCTAAGCTAATATGCTCATTTCTAGCTAGACTTTGGGATCTCATATTGAAAGTTGGCCTCTTCTATATCAGTCATCTTTGTTTTCAAGTCTTTGGAGAATTATTCCTTCTGCAGTCTTGTGGTTTATTTGGTGGGAACGAAATAAAAGGATATTTCACAAGAAAACTTTAAATATTGACCAAGTGCTTCACAAATTGGAGATTTCAATATGTGAAATAACTAATTCTTTTGTACATAATGTTAAACATGCTAGTTCAATTTTCACAGATTAGGATTCAAAGCAGTTAAAGATTTGGAAAAGTTTGATCATTCCTTTTAGAGGCAATTTACAAGTTCCTATCTTCAATAAAGTTGATAGAAAGAGGGTAATATGGAAACCAACTTCAACTTGTTTTGTCAAGTTAAATTTTGATGGGACCTCTAAAGGTAACCCTAGGAAAGCAGGTGTAGGATTTGTGTTGAGAAATTCATAAGCTCTATTAATTAGTGCAAAATCAATAAAGCTACCCTTAGGAACAAATAATATTGCAGAAGTGCAAGCCCTTTTGTTAGGATTACAAATGGAAATAATCTAAATTGCTCAAAGCTTCATGTTGAGGGTTATTGTGTAGTAATCATCAATGCTTGTAGAGACAGGAAGCATTATAGTTGGAAAATCAGCTATTTTCTTGTTGAGGTTTGGATATTACTTGATATCTTGAAAACTTTCATATCACCCATACGTATAGAGAAGGGAACTATTTAGCATATCAACTTGCAAATTTGGGGTGTGAGCAAGATCAGGAGGAGATAACTTATGAGGAAGGTTTAAACAACATCACACAATAACTAATTTCAATTTTAGCAGGTCAATTTTAGTGAAAGGAAAGGGCCAACACAATATGTTAGATGATCAAAGTGAAGTTGATATTGTTTTCTCAAATAGCCAAGTAAACTAATTTATTGTCATGCTTGGTTGTGGTCAATGGAAAAAAAAAAATTAAAAATTCTAACATTTATTGTTTCTACATGACTACTTCCATCATTATCATTGCAAATTTGGTGTTACACTCCAAATTTTGTTTTCATCTAACAAACTGCTTTCTACTTGTCCACGTTGAAGATAAGGAGGGGATCTAGTATTTGGTATAATGATATTCGACTGCTATGTCATCAAGTTGGGACATCCGCTAGCTACATCATCAAATGTTATTCCATCAATCTAATGGTACAAGCAAGTGGCAATTTTTTTTGTGTGATATGTGTGGAGTAAACACATGCAATACTTCCCAGCAACGACAATATTCATAACTTAAATTTGGCGACAATGTTTCTCAAATGCATTAAATCTTCGCACAAGATAAGTCCTTTCAAATTTTGTTGTGTTTGGGATTTTAACAGATGGATTTTGTTTTAAAGGAGTGCTCAAATCACACGCTTTATAAACAAACAGGTGGAAAATGTTTTCAATACTACCAAATTTAATTATTACAAATGTTATACACAGCTGATCAAGTGAATTAACTCCACACTACCTGTAATAATTACAAATATCTTTCAAAACATAGCAAAGATTTCTTTTGTGTGAATTGTGGAAGAAATTTGTTTAGAGAAATCGAGTTTCTTGCATTCTGTGTAATCTTCATGATGATTGTCAGTTGTCATTGTACAAATTGCCCGATTTATAAGATGGGGTGCTTTCCATTGCAAGTAGTATGGTTATTCCAAGGTGTGAGTCTTCATGGTTTGCTATGGGTTTCTCAATGGTGTCGTAAGCTTTTGTTGATTGAACGGCTCTATATAAAGGGTAACTTTTTATTTTCCCATGTTCCTTGGGAATTGTTTTTTGCGTCCTCATTTTGCTTGGTCTGTTGTTTGTCTGGTTTTCAGAACTAAAATTTTGGAGGGGGCTTTTGGTTTTCACTTTGGTAATTTAGTTTGGGTTCTTTTAGTTCTGGGTCAAAGGTGTTTAAGTTCCAAAGGTTTTTGGTGCACTGTTTGTCAATATAGGATGGAATATTTGCACAAAAACTTCAGGATTGAAGTGCAAATTAGAGAGGGTGAACTTCCTTTTGCAGAAGAGGTAACAAAGTTTCAAATGTCAAAAGTTTTCAGAATGTCCTATCCAAGTCTTTTGGATAGTATTAAAATTATTCTAGGCCATGAAATTGTATGCTCAGATTCCCCCAGGTTGTTATTCCCCACACAAGTTCTCTCCATCTTCCTATCGAATATAATGGACCTAGTGCAATCTTTTGATTTCCTTTCAATTGTGGTTCAAGAGTGAGTTTCTTCAAATTACCTCAATGATGATGAGCTCCTTCAGGTTACTCAAGCTTATAAATTGGAGAAAGGAAAGGCTTCCATTGGAGGACTCTTTCCAAAGTATTATCTCAAGAAAAAATTAGCATACAGAGAGGTTTATGGGGCCATTAAAAAATGTCTCCACAATGATGGCCCTTGGACACTGTATAGGATTCTCAACACCCACGCTCAAGAGCTTGATCCTTTGATGGTGGAAAATGTCAGGAGAAATATTTCGTAGTTTATTTTATCCTCTCTCACCACATTCGACATGGTCCTAGAGCTATGGCATTAGTCAGGGACATTCCATATTCTCCAATTGGTGCAGAATTGGGCGAAGGACGTGGTCAAAATGCTTTTGATCTCAACATATGCAAGGAGGATGCTTCAATGAACACTGGTCCAATGGAGGTTGGTGAAGAGCAAGGAGGAAATGGCATCAATCTTAACATTGGCAGGGTGGATACTTCTACTAATACAAGTTCAATGGAGGAATGATGTTCAAATTCCCCTTCTATCTCATATATAAATCGATGTATTACCTAGTTTTTTGGGTTTACATATTCCTGAGGTTTCTTGGTATATATGTCTTTGTGCAAGCCCAAATACTACAAAGAATAACAATTAATGGGGTATATTTTGATACAAGCCTGTGAATGTCACATACATTTGGTGGAGTTTTTGGTTTTATGTTTCTGTAATCCCAATTCTAGTACTATAATTTTTCCCTATATGTAATCCTTTAGTTTCAATAATAAATGTATAACTATAGGATCTAGCCTTTTATCCAAAAAAAAATAATGTTAGGAATGTGGTTGAGACACTTTTCTAACATAAGAAAGAGTTGTCTAAATTTTAAATTTTAAGGAGATCATATATATGAGTGTGGGATTGAATTCATACATTCAACATTAGCGCTAGACAAGAGAGTAGTAGGACCCATGTGGGGAATGAATTTCATGGCATGGTGATGAAATATATGTCAACTCTATAGGCATATGTGTAGGAATGAAAAATAGATGGCTAGATATGTGGAAATGCATTTATATGAGATTAGGGAATAATTAAAAAATTGGTTCAAATTTACACAAAACTACATCGTTTATGTATATATAGTTATATTAAAACTCAAAATAAATCCAAAAGTATATGAAATTTGATATGAGTATGACAATTATACTATTATAAAAGCCTTAAATTAATTTTGACATCTCTATAGAATTTGATCATTCAAAAATAGACCTCTTATTAAAAATTTCATGTTACAATTTAACCACCATTTTTATTTTTACTTTAAACAATGAGATATAAGAACAATTAAAAAGAACACAACTTATTCAAAGATGAACACTCTTATTACACATTGATAATATTTAAAACTTAATTCTAAAAATAAAATATTCTTCTAATAATATTGTTTAATTTTGATGATATTAATCTCAAACATAATTGTGATAATAGAATATTATAATTATCTTCACATGTCTATAAATGGATGGTGGATTTTAACATTTCAGTCCCATCAAACACTTCACATAAATAACTAAACCTTATCTTCACCAATTTTAACACATACAAATATCTTTAAATAACTAACAAAATTGCATTCACACTAATTGAAGGAAAAAATTGCAAATGTCATTAATAGTAGTAATAATAAGCCACTAGAACTTTCAAAACTAATTAATAAGAGGCAATGGAATACACGTGAATTAAAGAAGAAAAAAAGGAAAGGTAAGGAACTTTTATAGATGATGTCCACTTGTTCATGGATGTCTGTTTCTGTCACCATTATGAATTATCAAAAGAGTTCCACATTTTTCCTAGATGTCAAGATCACATGGCCCATAAAGTCAAAAGCAAATGCAAATGTTTTAACCAAAACACACTTTGGTCAACTAGAGAAGATTTTGCAGCTTTTATAAGAAAAATGGGATATGATCAAAATTTGAAGGGACCCATTTATTGGTGTACTAGTCTTTGTTTTGGTCCCACTAAAAAAGACAAAGTGACCTAATTTCACATTAGTATAAAATTTTGGTGTTTCCCTACAATTTGAAATAGACCAAAAAAATATATATATATAGATTACATAATAGTGGTGCTACTTGTGCAAAGTCTTCTTTATGATTTGTCTTTTAGCATTGAAAAAACTATATCTTTTCATAGTAGGAAACCTTCAAACTTATTTTGGCTACACAAAATGTGTGGACACAACATTCTCACCTACGTAGATGACTTTGTGTCTCAGAGCATAAAGCATATCATTTAAATATGCATAGTTTTAAAAAAATATAAGAAAAATATTTGATTAGTTCTTTTTGAATGGTAATTATAGTGATAGTTGATTTTTAATTTGATATTAGTTAATTAGATATATATATATATTTAATTGTTGACAAAGCAAATTATATAATTTTTAATAAGGAATTGTTAAAATATTATTAATTTTATAAAGATTTTTAAATCAAATAAGATGGTTCTTAATATAATTTATGTTTAGATCAAGAAAATATTAATATAATTTTATTAAAGTCTGATAAAAAATGACAAGTGTCTTAATATGTTTCAATTTTTTTTTTTTTATCAAAATCATGATGAGAAATCATTATCACTCTTTAAATATTATATTATTTACTAGTATCTCTTATTTGTTATGATTGACAAGTGACAAAAATTGTTATTATTAATTCACTTTTTAATTTTTCTAAATTAATTTTTTTTATGTAATGTCAATATCCTTCATTAATGGTATATATTATAAATACTAGAATACTTGTCTTGGATAAATCTATTTCACTTATAATATGAATATTACTATAAATTTGAAAATAAAGCATATTTATTTATTTTTATTCCTTTTATTTTTTTTCTTTTAGTTGATTTGATTTCTTGTTTTGTTTTATATTTATTTTATATCTATATGTTTCATTTTTATAATTTTAAATTTAATTGTCAACTATTTTTTAACTTTTATGTACGCAATCACAATATGAGATTTCATGTCTTGTCGTCATTATATAAGACCTCTCAACTTAAATATATTAATAATATTATATTTATAAATGCCTCAAGTACCCAAGATATGGGGCCGCGTCGTTGGGACACCCTTCTAGTATCAAAAAATATATATATGTTATATTTATAAATATATGTAAATATATATAAATATCATCAAAGATAATATTTTATTATTATTGTACATAAGCATAATATTCAATAAAATGTATGAATAGCCAAAATATATATTTGACAGTTAAACAAATAAAATAATAATTAACTATTTGTGTAGTGAAAAAATTATTCTCGAAAAGTTATTATGCCCACTATACATGACACTAGTAGTAATGATTCTAAATTTGTCTTAATTGGTTGGATTACATATTTTAGCTCTTCAAAAGAACAGTTTATAAAGTCTCAACATTGTGTTTAACATCAATTTTTCTCTCTCATTTTTTTAAGAAGAGATTGGCATCCATCATGTATCCTACTGTATTTTTTTTTTTGTTGGAGATATCTTTGAGGGGGTCCCCTTTAGCTTAGAGCCAAGGTCTAAGGGGTATCCATTCCATAAAAAATGGACGAGTGAATAACTCATATAGATATCTTAAATACATTTATCTAAAAAATGTGAGCTATTTTATTTACTTGGAGTTATTCTATTTCACTTTATATGGATATATAAATTTTAATTTAGAAAAAAAAGTTATTTATTTTTACTTTCAAACCATAGTTTAAAAATTATATATTTATATCTTATTTTATAATTGTATATGCATAAAATTAAATATCTAATCCTGGCATTAGATATCTTATTTATTATTGTCATGTCTAATCCTGGCATTTAATTAAATATTTTATTATTTAATCAATCCTCTAAAGTCTTCTACATAAGATTAAATTTAATTAATTTAATTCTATTGTTCATTCACTTTATTCTTCCACTGTAATTAAATAAATTCACTTTATTTAATTATTTTATATGCCTACTTGATTAATTAAATAAATACTCTTTATTTATTTTAATTAATTATCACCTTTTTGAATTTAATTAAGTCTTTTGATTTAATTAAATTTAAATATTTTATTTTTCCTAATTTCATTTAATTATGAAATCCTCCATTATTCTCCAAATATTAATTAAATATTCTATTTAATTAAGAAAATCTTCCATGTCACCAATAAATGAATAATGAATTTAGTAAATTCATTATTTATCTTCAAAATCTTTCCAAAATCTTACAAGAAGATGATTTTTACAATTCATCTTTATCATCTCATCTTATCTCTTTCACGAAAAAGGAAACAAATCCTACTTTATGGTTTTCTTCTATTTTTCTCTCCAGCCTTATCCATCTTCGACCGTTCGATCTACCATGAATTTTCACAGTCGTTGATCACATCAACCAATCAAAATCTTTCGAAAACTCTATAAATATCCTTGTGAATCCAAGCATTGGTTACAATACACACGTAAATTAGAGTTTACTTGCATTCTAGCATTTTAGCATTATCATTATCATCTTTAGCTTTCGTAATTTCGTAATCTTTCATTTTAATATTCATAGCATGTTAATCAAATCTTAGCATAGCATGCATCCATCTTTAATCTCGTTCTCTAGGAAGACCGTTTGTTGAGCCTAGCCCAAGATTTGAGAGCAAGTTGGAATCGACAAAAACACTAGAGATAGAGGACAATGGAACGTCTTTGAAGCATAAATGGAGTTTTCATTTCTTTTATTTATTTTATGCTTTGATTTAAAGTTTCATTGGTGTGTTTGATTTATTGTTTTTACATTTGATACACCTAAATTCGATCACACATTTTTGGTGCCCACTGTGGGGCCTTGCCCCATTTTTAACATCCACTTGTAGGTTTTCTAACAAGTTTTTACATTCTAGAATTCGGCTTTTTGACAAAAATTAGAGTTTTAGCGCATACATGGGTTTCTGTAGCGCATCCAGGATTTCTTTCAGCGCTTTTGCAGGTCTTTTGGTGCATTCAGGAACTGTTTCAGCGCATATAAGGAACAAAATGGTGCATATAAGGAACATAATAGCACATCCTTTGGCTTACTGTATTTAAATTGTAAAATTTTGCATTCTTAGATTAGCACATTTAGGATTTATTTTAGCGCATTTAAGGTTTTCTGCAACGCATTTACTGTCTATTTTAGCGCATTAACTATTTATTTTAGCACATATGCAAGATCTTTTAGCGCTTACAGGTTGTAACTAAACAAAGTTCTAAGTCTGACGCCTTCCACAAACAGAGCTTTTTCTAGTTAAAAAGAAGCAACCCTAGGTAGACACATCCATTTAAAATGAACCAATCCTAGGATAGATATGGAATTTAAAAAGAAGCAATCCTAGGATAGCCACCACACATTGATTTTTGCAGTTAAAATGAATCCCATGCTTGTTGTGAAGCAACATCTTTACATAGATTAAATCATTGTCATTTGGTGCTCTAAAAAGAACATTGTTTGCTTTGTCTGTGGCAATAGATCTATGCTCTCCCCTTTACTAGGTGATTAGAATACCAAACTTTCCTTTTCAATTTCTGCAATTTTAATGCTTTGTTACATCCTTTAGAGGGCCTGCTCTTGTGGGAAAAAGTACTCACCCAAGAGGAATGACCCAAGTGGGTTCAAGCCAAAGCCAGGCTATTCCACCCTACTATAAAATTTAAAGAAAATATGGGGAAACCCACTTTTTCTGACCTAGTGTGCAAGATAACCATCCCCAAAGCCTTTGTTCTAAAGGTTGGAAGGTCTCCTGAGGGATTTTATTATTTCCACACCGAACGGAAACCCTTATTACAAACCTAGTGTAGTAGCCAACCGTGTCAGTTTCCGAACATCCTAATAATCATAGTGCAAGGGGAGGGAAGAATCTACCCCCAAGACACTCACCATATAACTGCCAAGGACCTTTTGCTCAAGGGATCCGATATCCACTTTCGTCACTCTGAGTACGCTCCTGGAAAAGGCAAAAACATGAGCGCCCCTTTCGGGGGTGACACGGCTGTGTGAGTCGACGTAGTTCTAAGATGTGGGTTGTGGTTATTATGATGACCTACTTGAGTACTAAGAGTGAGTCTACTTGAATTGTCTATTATGTGTGAAACCTGCGAAAAACACTTTTTGAAAAATATTTTTGAACATACACTTGATGTTTAGTGTAGGGCTTAAAAACAACTATTTTTAGAGTGTTTACTATATTTTCAATCACATTAACTCAGATAAAAGATCATCCAAGATGAACATGCAAAAATTCAACTAAAATTCTTCATAAACTGTTTGGAAAACTGCTTTGGAAAACTGTTTTAGCGCATCTAGGAGATATCTTAGTGCATATAAGTTATGTTATGGTGCATTCACTGGTTAGTTTAGCGCATTTAGAGCCTATTTTGGTGCATAGGCTGAATATTCTATAAACAATTTTTGGTCACTGTCAAAGCATTTTCTGTAGTGCATATAGGACACAGAGTAGTGCATCTGAGGTTTGTTGTAGCACATTTGACTATTTTTCTGGTGCATATGTCTGTTTCTACAACGCATAAAGGGTACAGAGTAGCGCATTTGTGATTTTTCCAGAATTGTTATTTTTTGACAGATCAAACTTTGTAACATCCTTGGTCCAGTAGCATTCTGACATTTCTCTCATGCTTAGAGAGTGGAAATCAACAAAATTTGTTAGGAAGTCAATTGCCAATAGGATCAAGAAACCCAAGAAACATCTAGGTTACAAGAAAACCTTACAACGTAGGAAGTTTTTGTATAACAATCGAAACGTCTTGCTCCATTACCGTAAGTTTCTCTATAGGTACTAAGATTTTTCTAGGGGATTTACCGACGAGTACGCTATAGAGCCTTTATATTCACAATCCTATTTCCAAAGAAGAGCTCTATCACAACGACACAATCACAATCAACCTCTCAACTTTGATTATCTACCACAACCTTCCATTGAGTATCCAACACATCCCAATCAAATCCTTCAGTGAATTTAATTAGGCTATCATTCTTCAAAAACAAGGATCAAATCTTAAAACTGCACCTTTCAAGCAAATTTCTGATTATTGATTCAACTTCCCCAATAGGATTTTGATATCCTTTATCATTGGAAGCCACAATCAAGAATTAGGAACATCTTTTGATCATATCATAATATTTTCATCTTATTGGATCAAAACATCATCATTTTTGTACTTATCAAATTGTGATCTAAGTCTAGAAGAACGTTTCAAAATCATATGCCTATTTTTACAAGATCTCAATACAATAAGTTGAAAGAGGATATTCAACAAGAAGATCATACCCAAAGAACTCAAGAAGAAGGTGAGAATAGTAATCCCCTTTATAGTGTGAGTCGAAATCCCCTCTTTAACGACAACATGGGTGAAAGAGAAAAGAATTTGTTCCCTTCCAACAAAGACATGAGCAGAACTCCTATAGATAGTGATGATGAACAAGATGAAGAACATTGCCTTAGAGAAGCTGAACAAGATCCTAAATTTCACAAAGCCTTAGAAAAGATCTTAGAGCGCAACAAAGAGAAATATTTCCTATATTTGGCTGACAAAGGAGCTAAATTTCCTCATGATTTTGATACTGAGAACTTAAAGAAAATTCTTGATGACACACCCTTGTCTGATATTAGTGCATTGTCTCAATGGGTTAAGGCACTTCAAGGAAAAATTAAAGACCTACAAGGGGGAACCACAATGAAGACATATATCCTTATCCTTTTGATCGACGTCTCAACATGATCCTGTTTCCTAAATATTGTGAAATCCCAAAGTTTGATCGTTACAATGGGAAATTGGATCCAATCAATCATATTAGGGACTTCTAAAATATGACTTTAGATTTTTCTCATGAGGACACATACTTGATGCGTTTGTTTCCTAGAAGTCTTGGAGGCCAATATATGGAATGGCTATCGAAAATCACACCGCTTGTCAAGACATTTGAGGAATTGATTAATGAGTTCATATCACAATATTCCTACAACATACAACATCAAATAACCATGATTGATCTTTGCAAGGCTAAACAGAAACCTGGTGAACCATTTATTACATTTCTTCAGAGATGGAGAAGATTTTTTGCTAGATATCCACGCCATGTTCCTAAAAAGGAAAAGATTGCCACTTTCATAAACAACTTAGATCAAGAGATGAGCTATCGTCTTAATCTTCATTGTCCTCCCTCTTTTTAGAAATTGATTGAAAATTCCATCACCGTTGAAAGTGCCTTGGTCTAAAGAGGGATAATAAAACTTGATAAGGATAATCCTAGCTCGTCAAATCACCACAATGACAAATCTAAGTTTTGGACTTGCAACAAAAACATGGTGAATGATGGTGTTGTAGATGCAAATCATGTCTTGACTAAGCCATTTGTTCTTAGTGCTCCAAGTGCTCCTCGCAACAATAACTATAATAATGTCAACTCAGTCACAAATCAGGGAAACAATCCTCCTCCTCCGAGGAATAGCGTGAATCAAAATTCTACTCCCAACCAAGGGAATGCAAACAATCAAGGTTACCATGGAAATGATAACAACAACAATTCCTTAGCAATACCTCGAACACAAATCCGCAACAATCTTCATTCTTCTCTAGCAGAAGAAGTTTTACTCCATTGGGTCAATCCTTAGAATTTGCATTCAAAGAATTGATGGCTAAAAAAGTTCTTACTTTGCCACCTCAACGCAACTTTGAACCCAGTGTGAAGCCTCCATCATGGAATGATGCATACTATTGTGATTATCATCAGTGCAAGGGCCATCGCATGAATAATTGTCAATCCCTGAAAAATAAAGTCCAAGACTTAATTGAAAATGGCACCATCACAATAGAAGGACACCAACAATCAAACGAAGACCACCAAGCATTTTGCAACCCTTTTTCCAACTATCAAAAGGGTGAGTCTTCTGCAAAAAGTTTGAATCATATCAATGATCATATAATTAATCATATCTACACTGATGATGAGCGGATCAATGTTATAAAAGTTAAGGAAAAGATGGAATATAGAGAAGTTAACGCAACAACAAGGGCACAACCTAAAGTTTTCTTAAAGGGTGCTTCTTCAAAATCCATTGTACCTCTGCCTCAACATCAATACAACTTAGTCAATCAAATTCAAAAAACTCCCGCTTAGATTTCTATCTTAGAACTCCTAAAGATTTCCCCAGCACACAAGGAAATTCTAGAAAAGGCCCTCATTGAAACAACTGTATCCACCGATCTGGATGTGGACCGATTTCAAGCCATGGTGGGACACTTGTCCTCACCCACATGCCTCTCATTCTCCGAAAAAGATGATGTTTCCATGACACATCCACATAATTCATCACTATACTTAGAATTCATGATCCACAAGCTTCGTGTCAGATGCGTCCTAATAGATGGAGGTGTTGGTTTGAACATTTGTACCATGAAGTTAGTTCAGGCTTTAGGAATTTCTAAGGACTCCATTGATCCTAGAAGAAAGATTACTATTAAAGCCTACGATGATGAGGAAAGAGCGTACAAGGGTTTAATCATGTTGTTGATTAGAGTGGGACCTATTATCAAAAATACTTTCTGTCAAGTGTTAGATAGTGATCTTGCATACAACATCTTATTGGGTCGACCTTGGATCCATGAAATGCAAGTTTTCCTTTCCACATATCATCAATGTCTTAAGTTTCCTTATGAAGGACAGGAGATTACAATACCATCTGATAATTCAAATAGTCAGAATTGTGCCAACATCAAAGCTATTCAAGACACTTTGGTTCCCAACAATCGAGAAGCTCCTGTTAGTACTTCTCTCAAAGTTGATACACAAATCAGTCAGTTAACCAAAAGCTTTGACAAGCAACTATGGTTCAAGGACAATGGAGTAGGGGAGTACTCTCTCTATCTTGCTAATCTACCTATATCACCTCAGTCACATGGATAACCTTCTATCTCACAACAACAGATATATGTAGCATCCACATCAACGCAACCACCAACAAAGCCAAATACAAAGTTTAGTGGATGATTTATCAAAGAAAAATTCCCCATGGAAGATTCTAAGGATAAAGAAGTTCTAAGTTGGCTCTATAAAGATGAAGATGAAATATTTCTTAATGTTAAACTACCTACTGATAATAATGGTAAAGGATATTCAATCATGCAAAAGATGGGTTATGATGGTAATGGTCCTATCGGAAAGAGAAAAGGAGTCGTTGAGCCTATTCACCTTCCAGGACTTGCTACAAAAGATAAAACAGGACTAGGCTATGATACTAACTCAAAAGAAGTAACATCTAAGCAATTGCATGATATTGTTCTCACATTGCAAGAAGGGTCTGATACAAGAGAAGCATGTTTGATAGCAATTCAGAATTTCATGGATAATAACTCTGACACAGATTCTAGTGAATACGAATGGGACACCATCTACAATGATGAGTTCTGGAGGGACAAAAATGTTGATGTGGTACACAAGTACACCCCAACTCTAATCGAAGGTGAAGGGTCAGGGTCCCAACCACAAGAATCTAAACTACAAGGTGACTATGATTCTAGTGATACCGAGTTAGATTTAATCGAACAAGACTATCGTGATAACAGTACCATCTTTGATCTACCTCATACCTTAGATCCTACAGACAACTCCGTTATGACCATAACCATAGCCGATTTCATGCAACCCAATGACCCACTGTCACTGATCCATCATGATCTCATTGACTAGGATTCATCCGGACCTATCGATCTACCTATGTTCCTAAACGATGAATCTATCGTGAACTTCCTTTCCACATATGACACAAATGATTGTTCCACTAGCAATTTTCAGCATAGAGTCTTTAACCAAGAGAGTGTCAAGTCTTCTAGTTGCAAAAATAAAAGTCAAAAAGAAAGATGGTGAAAACCAGAATCTGGTAGTGTTAGATCAAACAAAAAAATAAAATAAAGAGCGTATCAGATGGTGAAAACCTTTCTAAGGCACCTGATGATGGGATACTTGACACTCTCTCGGATCATTATCATGAGCCATCGCCTATCTTCATTGAGCCTACAAAAGCAGTTAATCTTGAAACTACAGAAAAACCAAGGATCCTACAGTTAGTTGCATCAATGAAAGATAAAGAAATACCTGAGTTCATGGAATTTCTCAGAGAAAATCAAATCAACTTTTCCTAGTCTTATGCAGACATGCCAGGTCTTGATCCTAATCTTATAATGCATCACTTGTCCATCAAACTAGGAGCCAAACCGGTGAAACAAAAACTCGGAAAGATGCATCCTCATGTTGCACTACTAGTTAAAGAAGAACTTTGAAAACTCCTTGATGTGGGATTTATAAGATCGATCGACTATGCAGAATGGATCTCCAACATCATTCATGTGTCCAAGCCCAACAAAAGTGTTAGAGTGTACACATATTTCAGAGATCTTAATAAGGCATGTCCTAAGGATGATTTCCTACTTCCAAGCATCGATACTATAGTTGATCTGACAACTGGCCATGCCATGTATTCACTAATGGATGTTTTTTCTGGTTACAACCAAATCAAGATTGCACCTGAAGACCAGGACAAAACAATGTTTACATGTCCATGGGGGACTTACTGTTGGAATGTCATGCCTTTCGGTCTAAAGAACGCTAGGGCTACTTACCAAAGAGCTATGACTACAATTTTTCATGACATGATGCACACATTCATGGAAGATTATGTAGATGACATATTGGAAAATTCATACACAAGAGAAGGACATCTCAAAGTGTTATCCAAAATCTTTGTAAGGTTGGAAAAGTTCAAAGTTCACCTCAACCCCAAGAAATGTGTTTTGGGGTCACATCTGGAAAACTCTTGGGATGCATAGTATCAACAAAAGGAATTGAAGTAGATCCTGCCAAGGTGCAAGCGATCATGGAAATGCCTCCACCAAGGAATATCAGTCAATTGAGGTCATTACAAGGATGACTTCAATCTATACAAAGGTTCATTGCACAACTGGCAGATAAAATCCTACCTTTCACACATCTATTGCATAAAAATGTTCCTTTCAAGTGGGATGACAAGTGTGAAATGGCCTTTCAAAAAATCAAGCAGTACTTAATAAACCCACCAGTTCTAGTATCACCAAATTCAGACAAACCTCTAATCTTATATATTGTTGCAACAGAGATGTCTTTGGGGGAATTATTAGCACAAGAGGACTCTACAGGAAAGGAACATGCAATTTATTACATCATTCAAATGCTAATAGGTCATGAACTCAACTACACTTTCATCGAGAAGGCTTGTCTCACAGTAGTCTTTGCATCACAAAAGTTTTGACACTACATGTTAACTCATTCAATCAATCTTGTTGCAAAGATTGATCCACTCAAGTATCTGCTAAGCAAGGCTACATTGATAGGAAGGTTAGAAAAATGGGTTATGATCCTGAGCGAGTTTGATATCCATTATGTTGATTGCAAAGCAATCAAAGGACAAGTTATCGCTAATCAACTGGACGAAGCACCACTACAAGCAGAGCATCCCATGCACATTGAATTTCTAGATGCTAATGTCTTCACTATAGAATCCAAACAACCATTGTCAATATATTTTGATGGTTCTTTCACTCAACACGGATCGGGGGTAGGCATACTCTTTGTCACCCCTCAAGGAAATACCATTCCTCGGTCATATAGGCTAATGTTTCCATGCACTAACAACATAGTTGAGTATGAAGCTTTAATCACTAGGCTCAAGATCGCATTGGAATGGAGGATTATAGAACTACAAGTTTATGGTGACTCACAGTTAGTCATTAATCAGATCAATGATGATTATCAAACCAAAGATGACAAATTGTTGCCATATAGGAAGATGGTTGATGATTTCAAGAAATATTCCATAGATATCAAGTTCATACAGATTCCAAGACTTGATAACAAGGTAGTTGACATCATGGCCACGATCGCATCATTATTGCAACTCCTAGAAAATCAGGCTCACTACGAATTTCTGGTGGAACAATCATTTACACCTACTTATGACACACCTGAAAGAAAAATCATTTGCCACTTAGTAGGATATGATTCACCTTGGTATGGCAAGATTTATGCCTACCTAAAAGATGACATTTTACCACTTGACTTATCATGTAACCAAAAGTGCAACTTTATTCACCAATCATCTTGCTATACCCTTATCGCCGACATCCTCTACCGTCGTGGTCTTGATGGTACTTTACTTTGATGTCTTGAACGTGGTGAATCCGACAAGGCTTTACAAGAATTTCATGGTGGAATTTGTGGTACTCATTCAAGTGGACTGACCTTATCCAAAAAATTGATTAGAATGGGTTACTACTAGCCGACTATGGAGAGGGAATCATTCACTTTTGTGAAAAAGTGCTCTAAATGTTAGATTCATGGGAATCTCATTCATGCTCATGCACAAGAACTACAACCGTTCATGCTGACCTGGCCATTCTCTCAATGGGGGTTAGATCTAGTTGGCAAGATTCATCCTTCATCATCGAACGGACACAAGTTTATCATCACAGTAACAAAGTACTTTACCAAATGGATTGAGGCAGTACCTCTTACTAAGGTTACCGGAAAACAAATCTCTTCGTTCATACTCAACTATCTCATTTGTCGATATGGAATTCCCAACTCCATTATCACAGCTAATGGACAATCGTTCAAAAATTAGGTTGTTGATGAACTTTGTGAGAGATTCCATATTCAACACAGATATTCAACACTGTACTATCCACAAGGGAATGGCCAAGCAAAGGCCTCAAACAAAACAATACTAAAAATCCTAAAGAAGACTGTGAATGATGCAGGGAAAGATTGGCACGTTCAACTAAATCCTGCATTATGGGCCTATAGAACTAGTATTCGAACACCAACAGGAGCAAGACCGTATGCTCTTGTCTATGGAGCAGAAGCCATTTTTCCACTAAAGGTTGAGATTCCCTCACTCAGGGTATCATTGAAGGGTCTCACAACAAATGATGACTACAAAGTTTCCCGACTGCAAGAGCTGGAACTCCTTGATGAGAAGAGACAATGAGCAGCTGATCATTTGAAAGCATATCAACAGATGATGTCTCACAGCTATAATCATAGAGTCAAGCCTCGTACCTTTCAGGTTGGTAATCTTGTTTTAAAAGAGAACTCACGAAATCAACAAGACAGAGAGAAGAAAGGAAAGTTTGAACCAAATTGGCTGGGTCTATACGTGGTCATCGCAATCTACGGTTCAAGAGCATACAAGTTGTCAACGCCAGAAGGGGACCTATTTGACGAACCCATTAACAGCATGCACTTGAAAAAATATTATGTTTGAAGCAGTTATCATCATCCAGAAAAAGTCCTAAAAAAATACAAAAACACCAAAAAAAGTCTTGAAAAAATACAAAAATAGTAGAAAAAGTCCTGAAAAAATACAAAAACAGTAGAAAAAGTCCTAAAAAAATACAAAAACAGCAGAAAAAGTCCTTAAAAAAAAAAAAAAAATTGGAAAAATATCATCATAGGGTGAAAACCCGGCAACATGCAGTCTATTGACAAGAAAAATACAAAAAAAATTAAAAAGAAAAATGCAATAAAAATAAATAGTAAAAATCTGGCAAACAGACACTATTTGTAGCTCTCCATCTATTAATTCATGTTCTGCATTTAGCTTCTCAGCCTTCATTTCATGCATCTTTCCATCATCTTAGGGCCATACCAGCATCATGCGGTCATCATTTTCCTAGAGCGATAACGTCTTACCATGGCTTGATCATTGTACATATTCATTTCAGCAAGTTGTTTCCATACTGGGGGAAAATGTTGACATACTAGGGGCAACCAACTTTCAGGTTTTACCGAAGCAGCTAGACAATGACATAAAATTCAATCATGCAAAAAAACAATCAAATCACATGAATAGCTATCCAATCATTGATCCATATCACAACAATTTTTAGCTAAGTACCATATCATGACTCATATCTGGATGATCTAAAATCTGAATAATGTTTGGAATAGCAGTATTATATTTTGAACAATGGTTGTTTAATTTTTGATATCATCTCTCTAGAGCACACTCGATGATGTACTGAACTAGAGTGGCGAGGAAAGAGGATGATTTTTCTTTGTCTGTTGTCTTGAGGTTAACTATCAATTTGGTGCAAATATGTCACGAAACATGATTTCCAAAGCGTATCATTGATGATAGTTCCACATTTACATCATAAAGTGGTTAATCTTTGTCTGTTTATGCAAGAAATGCTCAGGTCATCTCGGTTCAATTATACCTCGATGCTTGTGTTCACTTGCTATATCAAAAATCATGAAAGTTGTACTCAGTTCATCATTGGTGCTAATTTCCCCTATGATGCTTGTACATACTTCCAATTTTTAAAACACTCTATGATGATTCAAGAAAGCTAACAGAAGGCTCAACAAACAGTTGGTTTCATTTAGTTTCATTTCATTTAGATCATTGTATTGGATTTGCATCAAAGTTTTTAAAGGGCTGACCAATAACATCAACGGTTGTCATGTCTCTTTCGACTAGTTGTGGAGGACATTCGGACATTTATCATCTTTCAGTTCATCATCATTTCATTATCATTATCATTTCATCTAGGTCTTGTACATATCATATAGTTTATCATTTATCATTTCATCATCATTTCAACATTTATCATTATTTTATCATTATCATTTCACATTTATCATTTATCATTTCATCATTATTTCATTATTTTTTCATTATTTTATCATATCATTATCATTTATCATTTATCATTATTTCATCATCTCATTTCATATCATTTTCATAACATTTCATCATATTTTCTCATTATCATTATTATTTTATCATCATGCCATTACATTTCATTACATCATACATTTCATACCATCATTGCACTCATCTCTCATTTTCATATCATCTATCATGACATTTTCCTAAAATCATATACATACTACAAATTCATGATGCATCTCATAAACACAACATCCATTTTCCATCCCATCATCATTATTTCTTGCATTTGAAAAATCCAAAAACAAACAATTCCTTACATACATTACATTTCCACATCATTTTGCAAAACATTACATTTTTTCGTAAGCATATCAAATATCCCATTACATATTTTTCATTAATCACATCATAAGTCATCCGCTTGCATGACATCATTAGTACACATCACAAATCATCATCATAGCATGAATCATCATGTGTATCATGTTAGTCATCAAATCAATAAAAAGCATATCAACATCCATACTACTTCAAACACGCACATCATCAAAATTCATCGCCGCTACATATCATCGCTCATCAAAAGTACATACAAAATTTCCAATGTCCAATGAAACTAAATAGTATAGAGAGATACATGAGATATGATCAAAAAAAATATACATGCTCCCAAAAAATCAGATACATCAATAATTTTGTATCAATAACTCAAGGCTGGCTGGTGGACCCCCCTGATGGAGCTGGTCTCGAGGATGATGGCCTATCACTAGTCCCTACATCAGGATCTTGTCGCGGCCCTATGACCCCTCTACTGTGTGTGGTCGTATGTGATCTTCTCCTGGTCCTACAATGGGACCGAGGGTAAGGCTCTCTGTGGTCGGGAGGACACAACTCCTCATACCTCACTTGGTAGTACTCGGCCTCCCTAGCAATCTCAAACCCCTTTGCAATGGCCTCTCATAAAGATGCACTCTCAACAGTGTCCATGAGTCTCTGTGCCACACCCTCTGCCTCCACTGCCCTCCATCTAAAAGAATCCCTCTCTACTATCAATTGGGCTACCTATGGGTCTGGGGCAGGAGGAGGTACCTGTGCCTGTACCTATGCCTATGCCTGTACCTGTGCATGTGCCTGTGCCTGTACCTATTCCTGTGCCTATTCCTGTGCAAGTTGTGCCTGTAACTATACTATCAAACCCTGAGCCTGAGCCAACTAGCTCTGCAACTGCACCTGTTGCCCATGAAGTGTCTGTACCTGGGCCTGTAGCGTATCTATCTATACCTGTTGCGCTATAGAGGTGACCCCGATCACTATCTATCGTCTAGTATCACTCCTCAGCCTCCGCATGCCTTGAGCACTGCCCAAGATATCAGTCCTCTGTCTCACTAGCCTCTGCTCCTCCCCTTCGCCATCTCCGCTATCATCCCCATCACCATCATCTGAGCTCTCCTCCCCATCTCCACTTTCCTCCTCATCTCCACTCTTCTCCTCCTCTCCTCCGCCAACTGCCTGCTCTCCACCTGCCACATCCTCCTGCCTCCTAACCCATGGCTGCGGTGCCACCAAAATGGGAGTCAGTTCATCTAGACATGTGAACCGCAAAAATGGGTGTGTGTGATAGTAAACAGAGTACTCCTCTGACATGTCTGCATTGACAATATCGGGTATGCCATCCCATACCTCAGGCTGTAAAGCTATATACTTTGTATACGCAACCTGATAAGAAATGTAGGGGCCCCATCCAAGCTCATCCTTGCACCATCCATAGTGCGCAATTCCTTGAGGCATCCCCTATGTAAATCCAAACTGCCTCTGTACTTGCAAGGCCAAAAACCTCTCTATGATGAATGGAGTACGACCTATCAAAAAATGGGGTATACATACAAACGACATCTCCAACTGATCTGTATCCCACACCTCACAATCTGTGTAGGGCCTCCATATCATTGAATCCATATCATCCAGGGTCCATCTCTAGTACTCCAACTTGCCTAGCTTGGGCTGGACAAGTGAAATAGAATATGCATATACATATGGCCTACCTAGTGGCCTAACTCTCAGACACAGTGGTCTCGTCACAGCAATATGCTCCCATGCCCATATCTGGAGCAAGGTCACACCACACGACAAACTCGATGATCCTCTATACACCACCTGGTGCAAGTCATGATATAAATGAGCTAACATACATCTCCCCTAGGCATACCTTCGTGGCCGAACCATCATCTACTCAATGATCCTCCCCCACCCAACTGATAGTCCCTTTGACCAGCGATCCGGACAAAGGAAGCCTCCAATGAAAGCACCCAACACTGCAGGTAAGGCTGGATATCCCCTAAATTCTGCCCATGGCACCCAATACCCTTCTATATGCAAATCACCATACACTCTCCTCAGTGCCTCTATACCACCTAACTCCTTGTGGTCATAGAACACAAGGGAACCTACCACTAGGATCCCCAAAATCCTGTATACATCCTCTGGGGTCACCGTCATCTCACCTGTCGGCAAATGAAAAGTATTGTGCTCAAAATGCCATCTCTCAGCTAGCGCAATCAACAGTCCCCTATTGACCTGAATAGGAGGCATAGACAATAATGGTCCCAACCCATATCCAACTATCAACTACACATCTGCAGGTGTGAGATCTCGTATCCAATCCCAACCTACAAGGAAGCGCTCTCTAATCTGGAGGTTTTTGAAAACCTCCTATTTTTTTTGGTCATCACAAGGACAATCAATGAAACTCATATCATCAACTCATATCAAAACAATCTATCTACTTCACATCATACATATCAGTAACCCATATCAAATGGCCCATATCAATCAAATTCATCTCAAGTGACACATATCAGACTCCTATCAAGTGCATCATATCATGTGAACCATATCAAGTGTTCTATCTCAAGGACTCATATCATGATATCAATGCAAAATATATTTATCTGAATATCAAATCAATTTCTTCTATCATCATTTACTATTTGTTTTTTCTTTTTCAAGAAAGCAAATTTATCAACAATCAAATCATTATCCTATTTGTACTTCAGTCACGAATGCAAATATGTTTTCAATCACATCATCTACTATTTGTTTTATATCGCAGAAGAAAAATTTATCAGCAGTCATATCAGTCATCTACTCTTTGTTTTCTAAAAGCAAAGTTATCAGCAAATCGCAAAGCAATCAATCATTTATCAGAATTTCTATCATTTCTATCCATATCAACACGATGACAAAGACAATTTATCTATCTATTGACCAAAGAAGCAATAATACATCATTATTTTCATCATACAACATTTTGTCTAAATTTTCCTAGATTCGCTACTTTGTGGCCTAAAAGTGCTAAAACCCTAAATGCGCTGAAGTTTCCCCCGGATGCGCTAAAACCTCGGATGCACCATTTTATGCCCTGAAAGTGCTAAATCACTTCCTCTATGCACTATTTCCCTATATGCGCTAAATCCCTAATCGAATGCGCCATTTCATCTACTCGATGCACGAAAGCCCTACAAGTGCCATTTTGTGTCCTAAATGCGCTAATGTACCAAATTTTCTATCGACATCCTATAAGCGCTATTTCACCTATCAAATGCGCTAATCTTCCTAATCCTTAAAAGCGCTAAATTATTTCCTATATGTGCTACAAGACACATCGTAAGCACTATTTTATTCCCTAAAAGTGCTAAAATGGACGGTGACAACCTAAATTCGTGCCAAAATGCATCAAAAATCAACTGAAAATGAAAACTTTCAAAGCAAAGTGGGTTGAATCGACTCACCGATGGTCCATACGCGGTTGGTCTCTAGTATCGGCGAGCCCGCTCGAATATATGTCTGTGATAGGGAATCTCCATCTCGCCAAGTCACTGTCAGAGCAAATAGTTTCTAAAGTCAAAAGGTGATAATGACTTGTCCTTTTTACCCTTTTACTTTTTAAGGGTCAAACAAGATGATTTTTTGGTGGCATTTTGTTATTTTCAATCTAGGACAGCTTTTAATCAATTATCAGGAGCTAAATCACTGCATCCCTCTCACCATCCAAACTTTCATCACCAACTCAACATTTTTCTCATCATCAGTGATTTACCTCCCGAGGGGGCATCATCAATATCAGACACGCTAATCAGGGACATATTAGTTAAAAAATTTCGATCAAGGGCAAAATCAAACACAACAAAATTTCAAAATCAAGAATATTTTCTTTGAAGCAATGCGTATCACACATCACTTCAAAAAGGGGAAAAATGTATATGCATAAAATTGGTCATGTCTAATCCTGGCATTTAATTAAATATTTTATTATTTAATTAATCCTCTAAAGTCCTTTACATATGATTAAATTTAATTAATTTAATTATATTGTTCATTCACTTTATTTAATTATTTCATATGTCTACTTGATTAATTAAATAAATACTCTTTATTTATTTTAATTAATTATCACCTTTTTGAATTTAATTAAGTCTTTTGATTTAATTAAATTTAAATATTTCATTTCTCCTATTCAAATCTTTCTTCTAATTAATTAAATATTTTATTTAATTAGTTTCATCCACATGTCATTTCTTAAACAATTTAATTAAATATCTTTCATATCTTTTCAAATCATAATTAAATATTTCATTTTATTATGAAATCCTCCATTATTCTCCAAATCTTAATTAAATATTCTATTTAATTAAGAAAATCTCCCATGTCACCAATAAATGAATAATGAATTTAGTAAATTCATTATTTATCTTCAAAATCTTTCCAAAATCTTACAAAAAAGATGATTTTTACAATTCATCTTTATCATCTCATATTATCTCTTTCACAAAAAAGGAAACAAATCCTGCTTTCTGGTTTTCTTCTATTTTTCTCTCTAGCCTTATCCATCTTCGACCGTTCGATTTTCCAGGAATTTTCACAGCCATTGATCACATCAGCCAATTAGAATCTTTCGAAAACTCTATAAATATCCCTACGAATCCAAGCATTGGTTACAACACACACGTACATTAGAGCTTACTTGCATTCTAGCATTCTAGCATTCTAGCATTATCATTATCATCTTTAGCTTTCGTAATTTCGTAATCTTTCATTTTAATATTCATAGCATGTTAATCATATCTTAGCATAGCATGCTCCATCTTTAATCTCGTTCTCTAGGAAGACCGTTTGTTGAGCCTAGCCCAAGATTTGAGAGCAAGCTGGAATCAACAAAAACACTGGAAATAGAGGACAATTGAATGTCTTTGAAGCATAAACGGAGTTTGCATTTCTTTTATTTATTTTATGTTTTGATTTAAAGTTTCATTGGTGTGTTTGATTTATTTTTTTTACATTTGATACACCTAAAATTGATCACACAATAATATTTTCCTTTGTAAGTATATATATATATTGATGTCTGTATATTTAAAAAATATATATATATTTCTACTAAATAAAAATTAATTATTTTATAATATATATCGATTTTTATTGTTGAGAAAGTAAAATAAAAAATCATATTTATTTTATTTAATATTTATATATTTATTTCTATATTTGATTATGTTGGTTGTATTTTTAATTTTATAATTATAATCATTTTGAATATATGGCAGTTGTGTTTTGGTTTTTATGTACATGGTCTCAAAATGAAACTCCCTACTGCTATTATAGAATGTCTCTAGTATCATTATTATAAAGTGTTTCTTTAAAGAAAATAAATGTTTTAGGAATTATTTGAGCTACCTAAATAAATGCATATGATTAAGTATAAATTAATTTAGATAATAGAGTTTGAATTAATTAGAATCAAAGTATTAAGTAAATATAAATATTAAATAATTTAACTACAATATTTAGCTTTGATTTTGATGTAGAAGTTTCTATCTAGGTGTCAAGAGTCCAATACTCAATGTATTATAGTTTTACACAATTTCTAATACTTAAATTTTGCCATGCACTTGTTCAAATTACTTATGCAAGTATGAAAGTGGTCCCTATGAGTGTGGATTTGAACTTCATAAGCATGTGTGACCCTATAAATTGTATATTTAATCAAGAAAATTATGGATTAATCCAGAGTTTACTTGCCTTAATTCCTTGTCTAAATGTGCACAAGGACTAGTGGTGTTTAAGGAATGCCTTTAGGGAATATATTAAATTATGAGGGGCAATTCCTCCTTAGTCAACCCCTCAATGGACTAGGTTTTCAATTTTGAACAATAAATTGAGGAAAAGAAGCAAGTAAGTGATGGGCTTTGGACTATGTATGCTAATGTAATGCTTTGATGATGCTACTAGGATTTTAATTTATTTTGTAAAATCAAAATTAGTTTTGATTAATCGATTATTATATTTTTTCAAATCGGTGAATAAATATATTTAAATATAGCAACCAAGCCCACACATCAACAAAATGTGTGTTAGGTTCCCTCACAACAACTAGTGAAATCATTGATAATTAGAGATTTTTAATTTTAAAATTTGGAGGATGAGATCTATGACTATTGAAGTGACTTGGTTTAAGTTTGCACTCGCGAATATGACCCAAGATAATGAACAATAGGTCTAGGATCAAAATATTTTTTTGGGGATCAATAATAGAAGGAATCAATATGTGTGATGTCATCATCTAACTTTGCACAATAATATGACATTGTAGTGTCAAAAATTGTTCCCTAGGTCAATTTCACACTTACGCATGGTTCCCGGTGCATTTATGACAAAACCCATAATCGAGATTTCATGATTCTGATCTCATAGATGGAAATGATGAAGCATTTTTAGATTATTGTTTTGAAGGAAATTGGTTAGACTATAGCATGATGCATAAACGTCTTTGCGACATGTAAATGTCCCACTAAAATCCAAGATTCAAACGGGAATATTTCATACATACCTTTTGTGACGTGTGTTCCAATGTCCAAATGCAATTGTAATGGCTATTCCCACCTAGTCCAAGGATAAAACTTGCTTTTCTTCCTCATTTTCACTTCTTACAACATTTTGGATTTGGAGCTCTCTACTTCTCACTCTTAACAAAACTCTACCAAAATTCTCTCACAGTTATAGTAGCAAGGACTCCTATTGCACACGATCTCGTCATGTCTATCATCTCAAGAGAAGGGCCATAGCTACCACTCTCTTTCTTGTCATTTATCAATATCATCTATTATCGTACATAATTGATTTCGTCTAGCATCTTTTAAATCATGATAGGGGTTATCCTCTATAATGGTTTTATTTCTATCACACATCTATTTTATTTTTATGCATCTCAATCTTGTCTTGTTGTTCATGGATGTGGAAACACCAAAGCGGGGGTTTCACTAAGGAAAACCCCTATACAACCCCAAAAAAATTTCCTCCTCTCTATGTGTGCAGGTGTTGAATAGGTTAAACAAATAAAGGACCTCACTCTGGCAATTTTTGGACTTGATCTGTACAGATGACAGTGTGGGTACATAGACGTCCTTGTTGTGCACTGTCATCCAAGGTTGAGACTTCACTTGACCGATATTACACTCTATATATTATGAACTTTCTATTCCTGTAGTCTAAATATTGTTTTGTATATGCAATTATTTGAGATTTTCAGTTATATTCATTGTTAAACTTAGCTTAGATTTCAATTTTAAAGCATTTCTATTTCCAATTCACTTCAATCGGGTCAATTGAGGTAATTGAGAGATAAATTTTCTCCTTAATATCCCATTATCTTGAGGATAGAAAAATCCCTCTATATTTTGGTGAACCCAATATGAACTCTCATGTCAGATATTTTTGTTCAACTT